>JAIOUR010210844.1:0-15557 GCA_020711275.1 Calotes versicolor
TTATTATTATTATTATTATTATGTTGGGTTGAGCCAGATAGGATGAGAGCCGAGGTTTGACATTTTTACTTTCTGAAAGTTGATCTGTCAGAACACTACCATTCCTCCAACAATATGATGAATGGAAGGAAGATAAGGCAATAGGGTTAATTTGACAGGGTTAGTTTACATACAAAGCAGGAAAAAACAGGGAGATATCAACATAAGTGAGACTTCTTCATACCTTTAGCCATTTACAGTTTAAATCATTGGTCTCATGCATTCTTTCACTTAATAGCTTCAACAGGCAATGAAAAGCAGAATAGCAGGAAATGGTAAACCGAAGAAAGAGGAAAAAGCATGCAATTAAAAACAGAACAGGTAATTCAAGGTTCCAAAAAGTATGAACATGCAGAGCACAATTCAAATTTAGCACAAGCAAAATGTTAATAAATGATTTATCCATGTAAGAGCAAGCAAACAGTTACATGTCACATTTTCACTCCCACCACATTCAAAAATTGTATTAAACCCTAAACCTCTGAAAATAAGAAACAAACAAGTATTCATAACAGCCTCCACTGGGTGGATGGCTTAAAGAAGGTGGATTTAAATACAATATAATGCACTAAATAAAATAAGCACTTACCACAAATCCTTGATATAATTACTAAACAAAGACATGAAAGAAAAAGTGGTGGAGAAACACTATGCTTGGACACACATTGCTAAAAGTTGTGGCGTGGCTAGATTAAGGGTGGTTTATTCGTACCCATGAATCTACCCAACCCAGTTATAATGAGGGTTATAGAGACATAATAAAGCAATATTTGCAAGCTTTGTTTGACTTGAGAAGTTTAGCTTGAATTAACCATAATTGTCAATGTCCAGAAAATTTAAGAACTTGAATTTCTTCTGCCAGGTCATGAAACTGTTATGCAACAGAAAGTACCAATTTCTTTAACTAACAGCCCCTAATGCAAAAATGATCACTGGATTTTATGCTAGGTTACACAAGTAGCATGATTCCAGCATTCTATTTCTGAAACTACCATTTTGGCATAAACCAATTTGTTTGGGCGTCTTACCTAAGGCCCACCAGGCTATAGAGATGCATGGAAAGACTATTTAGAATTGAATGTCCTCCCTACATACATTCAGAATCAAATCAAATGTCACTAAATGTGCAGTGAGTGGCTAGAGAAGTTTTTCTGATTGCTTATTATCTGTTCTGTGTCCCTTTTTGGAGAAACGGTGGGGGGAGGAGGGAGTTACAATTAACAAAAGTAAGTAAAACCACTGAGCAAGCATGAGGGGACCTGTTCTTGAGTGAATGCCTGATAAAGACTCTTCCACTTGCAGATAGCAAGACTTATATTTCCCTACCCAACAAGTATTTCTCAATAATTCAATGTCACTTCCAGATGTAGGGGTTAAAAAACACAGAAAGAAATAAAACTGCCATTTAATGCAGCACATTAACTGTCAAGGCAGACTAAGAGAACAAGAGGTGTAGAGATTTCCCGCCATTTTCTGCCTATTCTGAGCAAGTCTTACTCCTGCATTGTTAGTACTTAACAGTGTTAGGAAGTACACTTCCAGTGGGACGAAGATACCAGATATAGGCATTCAGAAGTAAGTCTTCTGGCAAGGCAAAGATTCTGTGAATTTGAGCACCCTTAACACTTAAAAAGAAAACCAATTAATACAACAACATAATGATGTGTCTCAGACAGTTGTGCAAGTCAGTAGTACAAGCAGAAGCTGTTGAAGCACCCATGTAATCACAAATTCGTTTCGTACATAGCTTTTAAATAGGAAATAGGGCAATTATATAAAAAGACTTTTAAAAGAAATGTACAACTTGTAGTAGGAAAACTCGTTTGATCAATAATGGGCATTAAAAAGTGCAAAACTACTTGTACCCATTTTATTATTATTCTTTTACTGTTTCTCTGATTGTTCTTATCACTAGTGTTGTATTTTAATGATGTTTGTTTGTTTGTTTATCATATTTTTTCAACCTGCCTTTCTCCTTGGAAAGGACCCAAGGTGGCTTACAATATTAGAGGACAGTATACAAAATGTTGGTTGGTACATCAGTTCATTAGGAACAATACAATATTCGAATATAATGACAATGAATAAGAGATACAGTGCACCCCCGTAATTCGCGGGACTTGCGTTCTAAGAACCCCCGCGATTCTTGAAAATCCGCGAAGAGGGGACGTGCCCACCAACTCACCCACTGACTTGCCCCAACTGTGGTGCTCCCTCTACAGAGGACTCCCCTCTTCCTCCGAGTAGGTCAGGCCAGGGGAGGAGAAGGGCGCGCGCCTCCTTCCCTGCCTCGGGGCTGCTGTTTTGAAAATGTAGAGGCAAGGCAGCCAAGCCCGCCTCCCAACTGGCTCGATCCGGTGGGCCAGGGAAGGAGAGGGGTGCGCACAGCCTCTTTTTTTCCTTCCCTACCTCTCCCGGTATCCATTTTGAAAATGCAAAGCAAAGGCAGCCCAGAGCAGCCGAACCCTGCTGGCTTAATCCATGGATAGTGATTCTGGGCTCAGCTGCCCTGGCCTGCCTTGCTTTGAATTTTCAAAATGGATGCCGCGAGAGGGAAGGAAGGAAGAAAAGAGGCTGTCCACACCCTTCTCTTTCCCTGGCCCACTGGATCCAGCCAGCAGGGAGGCGGGCTGGGCTGCCCTGCCCTACCCTGCCCTGCCGTGCCCTGGCTCTGAATGTTCAAATCTGGCACGGAGGGAGGGAGGGAGGAGGCGTGCACCCTTCTCCTTCCCTGGCCAGCCCAGTCTGATCTTGGGAAAACTTCACCAAGAAAAAAACCGCGCAAGACTGAATCCGCAGTAAGTGAACCGCAATCTAGCGGGGGATTACTGTAGTATGATCAGAGAGACAATAAAAGAATGGGTACAGTAGTTCTACAATAGCAATAAAAGCAGTCTTGAACTAGCCTAATAAAAATTCCCATATTAGGTCCATTATTCAGCGAAAGCTTTCTTGAAGAGGCAGGTCTTTGCCTGCTTGTGGAAGGACATTAGAGATGGAGCATGCCTGGCCCCTTGTAGAAGGGAGTTTGGGGACAGCCATAGAGAATGCCGTTTTGCATTCTCACCAGACGCACCTGAGAAGGCGGCAGGACCGAAAGGAAGGCTTCTCCCGAAGACCTTTACACCCAAGTGGGTTCATATTGGGAGATACGGTCCTTGAGGTAGTTTGGGCCCAGGCCATTTAGGGCTTTATAGGTTAAAACCAGCATTTTGAATTGAGCCCAGTAGGTGATCAGCAGCCAATGGAATTGTTTTAACAGGGGTGTTATGTGCTCCCTGAAACAAGCCCCCGTCAGCAGTCTGGTTGCTGAATTTTGAACCCGTTGAAGTTTCCTGAGGCTTTCCATCTACTTCTACTTATTCATTGTTATTATCTTTGAATTTTGTATTTACTGATTCTTGTGAACTGTGATGTACTGACTGCCATCAAATTTTTGTACTGGCCTCCAATACTGTAAGCCACCTTGGGTCCTTTCCAAGGAGAAAATGGGCTAAAAATGTTAAATAAATAAATGCTCACAAAAGAATTAAAAATGTTAAAAGGCAAATGAGGAATATAACACAGAACTGTATCATTAAAAAGACCTGGAATGGCAGAGTTAAGTCAAGAACAAAGAATTGCAGAAAATAAATGAAAGCATAAAACATCACTTCAATAAGAGTGGAGCTCCAGTTAGAGAACTTTATAGATTCTGCAACTTGATCTATGTTAACAGAGACTGTAGAAAATAAATGAGAAAGAGAGACCAATTGGGAGACTGGGGTAGGAAAGGAAGATTGACACTCCTGCATCTGCTGGATGCCTTTCGTCTACCATAAGCAGTGCAAAATGGATTGTGCTGACTCTCAAAATACAGTTTAATGAAATCAGTTTGTGGACACTTTCATATAAAGACAATAGAAAAGTTATTTTCCTTCTGAACAGATGTCAATTATGTAGAAATACAAAATTTGTATTTTTGAAATCTCTGTATAAAAGCGAACATTATAAACTGTTATGATATGACACTAAGCTACTCCTGAATTATAGTGACCCTATCTATATTTAATGACTTACAAAAGGTCTGTCATTAAAGAGCAGAGCTTCCTTTATTGTATCAGATCTTCTCATCTTCATTGCTCTTTTTCAGCCTCTACTTTTCCGATCATTTTTAGCTTTTTCAGTCACTCTTGTTCAAAGTACAGTAATCCCAGTTGAACCATTTTCGCTTCTGGTGAGAATCTGGGCTTGATTTGATTTAGAATTCGTTTGTCTTTCTGGTGGTCTCAAGTATTGGAAAAACTCTCCTCCAATGCTGTATTTCAAATGAGTTTGTTTTCCTTTTCAACTTACTTCATTGTTCAGCTTTCCATATCCATGTGCAGTAACTGTGAATACCACAGTATGTATGAACTTGCGCTTAGGGCTTTAACATATTAATAAATTTGAGTTCCTTCACAGGTGTCATTCCAAGCCTCAGTCTTCTGAATTCTGGTCAACAATCTCCCTTTGTACTGATGACTGAACTGACACATAGGAAATCTTTATCCTTTTAATTGCCTTCATTGTCAATATTAAAAGTTTTTTGTTTAGAATAGCACGTGTGTAATACTTTTCTATTCATAGTAAGATTGTAATTAATTGCAACAGTATTTGCACTTGTCATTTGCTTTTCCCCAATTGCTGGCTGAGGGCCTACTGACCCGGGATTCTCATCTTCCATCACTATCTCTTGTTTCATTCTGGACTGTCTCATCATAAGCTTTTCAAGGTAAGCGATATTTAGCAGCGATTTACTACTGTCGTCTTCTGTGCAGTACTAACAAAAATAGTCTTGCTGTTAATACTGTCATTTGTGAAATACTTTCCACCAGTGTCACTCTCAACTGCTGCTGCTGCTGCCAACTAGCTACCCATCAAGATTTCTCCACAAAAAGCCTCAAAATATTCACGAAACTTCACTGACAAAAACTTTGGGATGAAAACAAAGATTTCTCATGTACTTCAGTATAAAATGGCTGAAGGAGCAGCAGGAAACCTTCAGCCAGTCTCAAGTACAAAACATTTCTTAGTGTGAAGTTCCTATGCAAGTTGTTTGGAATTTTTATTCAGTGGATCCTGGGGGCAGCATTTGTAAGACCACTTCCAGATTTTGAAGAAGCTTAAAATTATTTGGGGGGAAACCCACCTTAATTAAAACTGAACTAAAACTTTTTTAAATTCATGTTCATCAAGGATTTCAGGATCCTGTGGTCTTTTGAACAGCTAGGAATACTTTCCAAATATTAGCAGGAGTGACTTTAAGTGTGCAGACCTGTTTTTCAGCATGCATCCTGGCTGACTCTTCTTGAGCTAACACCATTTCCCGCTCTGCAGTTATCTGCACACTCTCTCTCAGTGCTTCTTCCAGTTCCTCAATCCGATCATCCTTCTTATGCAGATTGTCCTGGAAAATGACAGGAGATCAGATGAAACAGCTTGAATGCCAACATCAGAAGAAACCAACCAGGTGCTAATCCAACTACAGGTCATTGTTGAGTGACAGAATTTCACAAAGACGCATCTTCATACAAAGAAACGTCTTTGCAAAGAGGAAGGAAGAAGCAGAAGGTGAAGGAAGAGCTGGAAAAAGTGAACTGCACAGACCAGGCAAAGTCAGCAAAGCAAGAGATCAGAAGCGATAGGAATGCTATTTGTGCTAAGGTTAGTGAATGTGGCTGATGGATTATTTCTGAAAAAGACAATTTCACATGCTTCTCCACAGCAGGTTAGTAGGCGGATGATGTGTTATAGCAGCAAGCATTCACAGATTTTCTTCTCAAGCAATTCAAAAGGTGACAGATATAGTGTAGAAATTGGAAGAATTGCAACTTGATATTTGCCCAGAGGGCAACTTGATATTTGCCCAGAGGGCAAATTTCTAAAAGGAGAACAAGACTGTGATCTCCCCAGTCATCAAGCTTTTTCCTACTGAGGCAGCATTGCAAAGATTATACAAAATCTAATTTTAAAAATGAAGGCTCATGAAGACAGGATTAATAAAATATTCTACTCATTACAGATAAGACCATATTCTATTCAGGATAAAGTCTCTATATATTTAAGCCATGTAATTCAAGATCAAACTGTTAAAAGCCTGGAAGTGTTTATTCTAGTGTGAAAACTTCAAAATGCATTCCCAAGAGCAGAAGGACATTCTCTGCTTCTGAAACTGAAGAATGAAAGCTTTCGTTTCATGCTTGTTATGATAAATGATCACCTGAAGAGTGATCCAGGCTTAAGTTAGAATGCGAACTAAGTATCAGGTCAATAACATAAGCATTGCTATTTTCAAGTCTGCATTACTTCACAACCACTCTGAATGATACTCTGATTAGAAAGTGCCTGGTAGGCCTCTCTGAAGTTTGGTTACCATTTCACATAGGAACGAAAAAGGATGAAGAATTAAAACAGCAGAATGCTAGTTTCTCATGAATCACTTCAACTGTGAAGGTCTGTAGTACTGATAGCTGAAATCCCAGAAAGCAGTTTAGCTTGGTACACTTCATCCCATCAATTCTTGAAATGTTTTTATGATAAAACTTGTAAGAGACTCATGTTCATAAGAATTATGATCTAACAAAGCAAACAATCACTGTACTGAAGTTCCAATAAGCTCATTTTGTAGAGAAGTACTTGAGTGGCAAAAGAGTCAGCACTGAGCAGAGATGAGAAGTATACAAAATCTTAATTTTAGAATAAAATATTAGAACAGATATAAGCAAAAAATAAGATGAAAATTATTTTCTGCTTTCTTGGAGCATATTTAAAAATTTTAGAAGACTTCCCAAGCTTTTCTACAAAGTAAAAATTTAATTTTTTAAAAATGCACAAGTCTGATACAGGAAAATTGTTCAGAAATTACTCAGGAACAAGTCTCTGATTGGGGCTGAATTTCACAAAGTGCTTATAATGGTATCAAAATGGATTGTAATTCCAAAGCACTGTGGATTAAACACTTTAACGTTGTGTCAAGTACTTAAGAGTTAGAATTGCCACACTCAGTCTGTGATAGAATGTCCTAAAATTACACTGTGCAGTTCTAATTGCACCAGATTTGGAGATTACTTATTAAGTTGTCCATTCTATATCAGCATCCAGAATGTCACATTCTTCTGTGGGTATCTTCATGATGTCAATAAAACACACAAAATTATCTGTGCAATTAAAGATGATTTGAACAGCTGTGTAGAAATTGAACATATGAGGTAACAAGAATGACGAGCAAAAACGATTTTCTATATGCAACTTTCATTAGCGACAGGAAACAAATATACAGTATACAACTGAAGGAAAAGCAGTAAACATCTCCTTTCATAAATGTTAATTACCCAGAATACCCAGACTTTACTGATAAATCCAGATCACAATCAAGTAAGACAGCAATTAATTAATTATATGATTATAATATTTAAAAGTACAATTGTTGATTTAAAAAAATTGATTTAAAAATTAAAATATTCTGTCAAATAGTTATCAGTTATAGTATCTTTCATAAAAGCTAATTAGAACAGGGAATAAACAACAGAACATTTGTGTACAGCAAAGCAATAAGTTCTCAATAGACCACACTGCAACCTGGTTTAGCTAGTTTCTTAAGGAAGACCTTCTTAGCAAAGGTGTACAGTTCCACCAGTTATAGAAAGAAACAAGTAATCTGGTTCTATGAAATAAGCCTCAAGACTGTTTCACACCAACAATCCTTAAACAAACAGATAGCCCGAGAGAATATTCTACCGCACTTAATCCAAGAAACTATATACATATCTGTAATTATTGTGAAGTGATCTCTATGTTCTCTTTATTAAGACACACCTTTATTACAAATGAGAGGAGGACTCTCCCACATTTGTTTTATTCAATTAACTGTGGATGTAACAGAAGCCATTTTAATCTTTAATATTCTGTGCCCTGCGCTAAGGATTCTGTGAAGGCCTTTTTTGAGAAATATTTAGAAAATCCCACTGCCAAATTGTTATCATTGGAGTATTACAGCAGAACCCTAGATATCTATACCCAGAAATAATAATGGAAGTATCTAAAGAAAACATAGCCCAAGGCTACCTAGTTTGGCTCTTTTTGGGTGGGGGGATGCACCCCTGAGGATCCAATTCCTATCAACTGGTTTACCTAGCCAGCAATACCACCAAATAAATGGGACTAAGAATATATAGGAATTACGGTCTTATTGTATAGTTTTGAAAATTAGAGCAGTCAGTGGTCATTAGAGTCTCAAAAATCCTCTCTGAGGATTTGTCTAGCTTGGTTTGCAGAATAAATGGCATATATGGTTTGTGGTAGAACTTTGCTTTGTACTAGAAATAAAGTTTAAAAAGCAGACTGAACAAAACCTTGCCTTCTATTCAGTATCAAGAGGTGAAATGTCAGAACCCTAAAGATTGCCTTGCATTTTTGGTGAACTACTCAGGAGACTCATATTCAGGTTTATACATCTAAAACAAGAAAAGTAAAATGTAATGGCACCTCAACGTAATTGCCACTACCCAAAATCCTCTTGCACAGCCAAAGAGTGTAACTTTTAGAGGCAAATTGCCCTAAGCTGAGAAACCATAGTAAACACCATCAGTTGCATGCTGAATCATACAAACACTATGAAATTGACAATCTCTGTAGTGATTTTTTACACTTGTGGTCCTTTCCAAAAAGTACACCATTCGTGCTGTGATAATGTAACTACATAAGAGGATTTGTGCCACTGCTTAATTACTTAAAAGAAGAATCTGGATTTTATTCTATTACAGAAACAAATATTCAAAATCTGCTTTCAAAAACTGATTTAGGAGATGTGAAACTGGATAGTATTACAAATCCATTTTGAAGGATGGATTTAGTCCAGCTGAAATTTTGAGATTTTTTTTTAAACTCTGGCTTCATTTGTCCCTTCAGGCCTCTTATTGTGCTTCAAAATGTCATGTTTCCATCACCAGAAACTCTCTGTATAAACGAACTTTGTTGCTGTTACAGGAAAAGACAAACCACATGACTGTACAGACAGTGGTGTGAGAGATTGGAAGCTTGTTTATTTGGGCAGATTGCAGATGGAGAGTTTAAGAAAATAGGGATCATATTTTTAAGCACTATATAATGAATTATTAATTCAAGCCAAAACCACAGAAGCCAAAATGATCTGAAATTGGTGCTTCTGTATGCTAGTTCCAAGTTCAGCAATGGTTGCCTACAAAATAACTATTTCTTCCTATGCTTAACGTTTTAACTAATTGGTCCCCGTGAGAGTAAAAAAAACCCTGTTGTGTTGGGTAATTTTAAGGAAAAACTGGGGCAGTCATTTCATGGAAATATTACATAAACAAAATAAGGCAATTTTTAAAAAAAGTCCTGAAGATTTGGAACATGTTTGAGTGAGATTTTGTCATGCAGGAAGAAGAAATTTAGGCTGTAAGCTGTAAAGGCACTTCTGTGTTTGCTGAACAAAAGGATGGTTAAAAGATTATGGCTATTTAACAGGCAGATGTTATACCTTAGCGAGGGTATCTCAAATAACTTCTTCACGAGGGTTTTGTATCAAGGTGGGAAACCTACAAAAGCTAAGGGCTGTACTTCTAATTATATTTAGAAAATCCTAAAAAGGGTTTGACTTGATGGCTTATTATCATTATTAAGGCTTTACATTAATAACTAGTAGTTTGAGAAGGGATTTAAATAACTGTTGTGCTCTGCTTTAAATGTTTTAATATTGATCTTGATATTGTCTTAATATACTTGCTTAATTATGTTTTAATATTTGCAAATCTCCTGTTTAACCCTTTAAACACTGTTTTATGATCTATGTTGCCTTGGGTCCTTTTGGAGACAAAGGTGCAGTAGAAGTACAATATTTTAATTAAATAAAATAAACAAATTATACAAAATACAGAATCGGGGAACATATTCCACAATATATTGAATACAAACATTACTTGGTTTGCTGGTCACTTCAGATGGCCACCCTAAACATCAATTACTGCTGCAACAGAAACACTTATAAAAATAGAAAAATAAAAAAAATGCTAATAGCATATTATGGAACTGGAATCTCTACTATATTCTCATCCATATTTCAAATTATGGTATATATAGTAGAACCAATTCTCCTATAGGAGAATATATAGGTATATATAGGAGAACCAATATATGGTGTATATATAGGAGAACCAATTCATGGATCTCCTATAATGAGCAAAACCTGTAATGATTGTCCCATCTGTACTGCCCCCTTCTGACACAAAATGCATCAACATGAAAAGCTTCCCCAGTATTCAGTTTGAAAATATTTGCATAAATGACATCATTTGTTCAATCCACTAGTAATAAGCATACCTGGCAGCTCTTCATCTCCCCTACCCATCCAGAAGCGTAAGGAAAGTAAGCTGTACTGGGGACATTGATCTCTGCCCTTCATTTGTAACAGTTCCATCACACATACACAATTCATGCTGAAGTAATAACCCCCTTTTTGTTATAAAATTATTTTAAATTATCACAGGAGCTACTTGTCAATTGTAGTAAAGATACAAAGGGATGCGAAGGGAAGAAAAGATTAATCAACTAACTAACTGTTCTTATCACAAGGCATTTAAGGCTGTAGTCACAAATAATGTATGTCTGCACTCCAATATTCCAGAAAAAAAACCAGAAAAACTGTGGGGGAAGACATGCTGAGAAACTTCATATGGCTGCATGTGGCAGGAACACAGTACATCACTCTATTTTTACTTTCCCTCTTGGATTTCCTCCCTGCACTGGAGAAGCAACAGAGAAGATAGATATACAGAGAAATTTAGAAATGTGCCTCAGTAAAGAGAGATTATGGCTGAAACATCTGGCCCGGACTTTTGCTGTTTTCCTGCTAAGATATTTTGCAGAGAAATCAAGGTACATGAAGAAGGTGCAGAAGGTGTATTAGTAGTGTAATATTTGCATGAACATGTCTGCAGCTAATTAGTATTTGTTTTCTGGGCCTTCTTCAGCTTAACTCCTTTTTCAAAGAAGAATTTGATGAAGTTTGTCCACATGAACTCAGTTTCTATTACAGACAAGATTTGGCCTTGCATATCCCGTCACATCGAATTAAATCCACTGTCAGTCCTGCTTGAGAGCAGGACAATGAACAAACTCGTTTCATAAATTTCAGGTGGTCTACTATAGGAAGGCCTTACTATGGATTTAGCTCAATATGCCTATTACATACTGTGGAATACTCTGTTAAAAGTCCTTCATGGCACTGTGACACTGTCAGTGGCTTTGTGGATGGATGGAAATATGCAGTGAATCAGTGTGAAACTAACAAGTGGAAAATCATATGTGCCAAAATCATTAGAAAAGTATTTTTGTAACTGCAAGAATACTCACTGATAAGTGTATGCGTCTGAGTTTTTCTCCGTGGAACAAAGGCAAAATTGAAATATCCCAAAATAATTATGCTAGAAGATTTACACACAGAAAACAAAACAAAAAACAGAAGGCAAGACTCTGCAATAATCATGAGCATAATTACCGGATGATAACATTAGCCTGATAATCTACATTATCTAAAAGGAAGCCCTATTTGTTCGCTTACCATAAAAAGGATGAAACTGATGATGTGAAATAAGTCAGATCCTTTAAGAAGCTAAGAACACGTGCAGCAAAAGCTCTTTAAGCAGAAATAAATTTGTTAAGCAGAAAGCAATTTGTTCAGTAGGACTGAAAGGAAGGAATCAAGTGAAACAGAAAGTTCAAGTTAAAGACAGTCTTGCAGCTGAAACCTAGTCCTATGTTACCTGTAACTGCTGGGAACTGTCATTAAGATTGTCTTCCCGCCGCCTTGCTTCTTCCAACATCTGTGCACTCTTTTTCTTCTCCACTTGCTCTTTGTGTTTCAGATTTGCTACTTTTTTGTTCTGATCTTTAATTTGCCTGTAAAGCAAAAAGTAGGTAAGTAAACATTTATGCCACCTATACATTAAAAATCATCTATAGAAGCATTTTTTGTTATTAGAATATTTTCTGATAACGTTTCTTCAGGCTCGTAAACAGATTACATCTCAAATTAGAATTTTGAAACAGTCATTCCAGATTCCATGTTAATCAGAAAAACAACTTTCCTTTCCTAGTACTGTATTGGTGTCCAAGTGTTGCTGGACTTTAACACTCATTACCCCAGCCAGCACTAACCAATGATATTGGATGATAGGCACCGTAGAGAACAAGAATGGAAAACAGAAAAGTTTCTATGTACTGAAAATCATGTCATATACATAGAAAGACAAGAACAGCCGCCTCCTTAAAACCGTGTTTTCTATGGAAATGATACCACTTCCTTCATCATATGCACCTCAACTTGATCTTTGGCACATCACTCATATAACTGGTGGCTTATTAAATGACTTGATAAGTGTATCAATGTAATTATTATGAAGCCATATATGGTTCCAAGTGTTTTTCTCAACTTCTTTATATACTAATTAGACAATACATGAATTGATATTGGAATCTGAACCCCAGGTAGTGCTTGAGACAGAAATGTGACTGCTGATATTCTCCTGAGAGAGAATCCTTAGTGTAGGATAAATGAACATGAGACAACAATCAGAGTTACAATATTACTCTGAATCTGAAAACTGGACATTAATTCCATCATAGAAAGCCATCTGAAATATTTTTGTGCTCAAGAAGCAGTCACTCTGCTATGAACAAAATCCTGGGCTATGTACATGACACTGCACAACTAGATATGGATCAGTCACTCACTAACCAGAACTTTACTGATCCTTCCACCACTTCCCAGCACACCCATAATTCAAAGAACAAAAAACCCAAAATAAGGAGGCCAGTAATAATAAATTCACGTTTAAAAACTGCTTTGAGGTGAGACCTTAGAAATTGTTAGAAGAGGATGACTCTTTGACACACACAGAACAGCATTACACATTTGAAAGGGATGCTCTTTGGTTATTCTTTTGACCTGGTTTGCTACAGAGATGACCCAGAGAGGATTAGGGCCTTGTTTGAATCTATTCTGCTGACACTCAACAGAAGAAGCTTGGCATTTAAGATGCAAGAAACTGTTCTCTTTGCAAGTATGCCATCTATGGAAGGAAACTGGAAGTGTAATGTCATATTTATATCCCACTCGTACCCCAGTCTTCAGCACTGCTATTCCTATTCCAGATAAATTTTCTATTCCAGAACACTTGATGAAAGTGGCAATAAAGGATTCATAACAGCCATTCTTTAAATACAGTATGGTGTAACATGAGAAACTAACAATGGAAGATTAATTTCAAGAAAGGTGAGTCAATGGAAGATATGCACACACACACAAATAATTTTTCACTTTTACTCTTTTCTGTACAGTACTTAACATTTTACCAGCTTACTGGTTTATAAAATGTTACCTATCTTATGCTACACATTTTGATTTTTATTATTTGTGAGTTCAGTTCTTGAATACATTCACCACTATCTTCTTTCTAACACAAAACTGCTATTTCATTGGCATAAATAAAATATACTTTAATTATGATGATGATGATGATATTTAACAACTTGAAAATAAATTCAACAGTTGCAAAATAAACCACTACATATACAAGACCTGAAAATATTGATGGAAAGCTTGATAATGGTTCGGGAACATTGAGAAAGGCATAATACACTGAGTGTTATTACACAGCATGGTAGATGTGTGCACATACTGAAGATTTAGCATGCAAATCCTTTAATTATGTAATGTACACCATGGCTGAAATACTGTTGTCTATCATAGTAAGTTGTAACTAGAGTTAGGTTGACTGAAAAGCTTACTTGTCAATACCCATTAATTTGGGGGTCCTACTCTAGTTGTGACTTACTATAATAAGCAACAAGACTTCAGCCTAAAAATAAATGTCTTCTATACACACAAACAATGCACCAATAATAACTCTGTTTTCACATACATACATACATACATACATACATACATACATACATACATACATACATACATACATACATACATACATACATACATACATACATACATACATACATACATACATACATAGGTGATTAAAATACATAATCATCATACAAGAATCATACTCTTAAATAATGAAAGCTTTGTAGCTGAAATATATTTTGAGGTCTATGCTTATTGTGATATTATTCAAACAGCAGATTCATTTAATGACTACTGAGTTATGTCTCAGAAACAATCTGAAAAATAGAAACATAGCCATCATGTTTTTGACAAATGGTAAGATAGCACTGTAGAAGTGAATCCGAGTTAAGTTCAAATAGTAATCCAGAAGTTCTGTTTGTAAGCTTCTGCCACATTCTCATCATTTTCTTCTACTGCTCTTCACATTTCCATGGCATTTATAAAACAAGGTGATCAGTGCCAATGAAAACAGTGACTGTTGCTATAAAAGTCATGAAAATATAACTAGGCTGTTGTATGCGTGCCAGCTAGAAGCCCCAAATGGATTTTTAGAGAGGGTGGGTGGATTTTATTTCCTGAAAGCAGGAAACCCAGGTCTTAAAAACAAATTCCATGTAAAGATAAGTATAGAGGAAGGGAAAGGGAAGTAGAATTGAAAATTGAGAGGGCTGGATAGCAGAAGTCAACTTTGTACCTAATCCTTAAAATAGGCCTCGGGAGAATTCAAAGGTGCAGTCAGATCTAGAATTTGATTAATTCTTGCCCCTCTAACCTGTTCTTATTACTGTCCATAATTAGTACATACTAAACTTCATGGAACCATAATTTAATTTTATTAGGTGTTCCACATTCATACTTTCCCATCCTAAAATGTTCAATGGAGATATTTAATGTATGCCTATTCTCTCCTTGCATTACTGCATTATTTTGTAGTTGTTATGTTGTTCAGCACTAATCAGGAATGTGCAAATTCACAATTCTCCTTTCAGTAATTCTAGAAGTTTCAAATTTTAATCTAGGAAAACCTAAGAAAAATACTATCTGACCTACTTTAAACAAATACTGTAAATACGTCTCAACTCTTATAATGTTTGGATCTCATTTTAGCAGTATTCAATAACTAAAATCCACTCAGAAATAAAATAACAACTTTGGAGACCAGAGCACAGAGAGAACAACTAGTTTTCCTGAGCTCCCTTGCCCTCTGAAGATGCCAGCCACAGAGTCTGGCGAAACGTCAGGAAGAAAAACTTCCAGAACGCGGCCTAACAACCCGAGAAACTCACAACTGTCAGATCCCGGCCGTGAAAGCCTTCGAAAATAATAAATATTTGGATGAAGTATCCACCACTACCAGAATAAGATACGTGGGCAAATTTATACTGATAAGATCATCAGGTGACGCCTTCCTCTTAGTCTCACCACCTTCACATGGATTTTAGGTGAGCAATCTAGAGAGGCGCTTTGTGAATCTGCAGGACTGCCAGAGGACTATTAGACTAAGCCATTGGTTCTCAAATAGTGGGGCAGGCCCCCCTGGGGGGTGCGAGGCTCCGTAAAGGAGGGCATGGTA
>JAIOUR010211400.1:0-10064 GCA_020711275.1 Calotes versicolor
AAAAAAAAAGATGCCAACCATTACAGAGCAAAGGGCAGCCTGAATGTTAACAACCATGTCAGTCATCAAGGGGATCTCTACAGCAAGTGTTTTCAAACCTTTTTCAAGTCATGGTCACCTTTTATAATATTAAGTAACCTATGACCCTACCACCATATTTCCATAAAATGCATTTTAATGAGGTAAAGAAAACACATTATTTTTTAAATTATACTTCAGAACTCAAAATTATACTTCAAAAATTATACTTCTATCCTAAGAGGTTCATATTACCAATCTAATACATAACTTCAAAACTTCAATATAATACATACTTCAAAAATTTGAAATTAACCTTCAAAAATTATACTTCTAGCCTAAGAAGTTCTTATTACCAATAAAATACATAATTGTAAATCTGCATCTGTTAGGTAAAATTTGAGAAGGAAAAATATGTCAAGAAACACTCATTTTGGGTGTGGAAACAATCCTTCACATCTCTCCCAATGAAAAGCCCCCTCAGTTAATAGCCCCTTCCCCCAGCCCGTATAAATACTTCCCCTCTGAGCCCTGACTTATTGCCTGCTCCCTCCCACGTTTTCCTCCCTCATCTTTTGGTCTTCTTTTTTTATCATAACCTTTATTATTAATGTACATACAGCCTGTGCACAGTGAAATTAGTGAGCCTCCGTACCCCACAACCACATCCCACTTAAAAAACCACTCAGCCTAATTTCACTTTTGCCTTCCTTCATGACTCAAATGCCGACCAGGTGCATCTCCCTGTCCAGGCCCCCCTCTCCCTTCACTACTCTCTTGTCCTTACTACCAGTCACAAAGGAGTGCTAAGTGAAGGTAAATCCTTGGCTCTGACTTAATTTTTTCATCAATTAGGCACTTCTCGCCAAAACACAAAACAGCTGAAATGCTGTTGGTCAATATGTTTTCTATGTATCTATTGCTTGGAGACATAAAATAATGGAAGAAAAGAGAACAAGAAAGTATCCTATAGAGCAGGGTCCCTAATCACTGAGCTGTGGACTGGCCCTAGGGTCATGGCCTGGCAGGAACCGTGCCACAGAGCCCACAGAGTTGTCTCAAGGTGTGCGCCCATGTGCGCATGCACTCAGCCCTGCTCTGCATGAGGTTTTACTCCCTCACACACCCCGTCACAGCCCAAATGAAATTGGTCACAACAGAAACAGCAGGGGAAGTGTGGGGGTGTTCACAGGTGTGCACCAAAGTTAAAACCTCCCCCATGCATGTGTCCACCCTCGCGTGTGCCTGAAAAAAACGTTCCTCCAGGCTGCACAGTAGACAAAAAGGTTAGGGGTCGCTGCTACAGATGAGCATCTTGACTATTGATTTATCCCAAGGCAACTAGTGGCTTTTGTAGTTCTAAAACTCTAGCACATGATGTGGCATGACTTTTCGTAAACAAAAACATAACTCATCCGATGCTGCAGAGGAAATGATTGTTGCTTTAATTTAGTATAATCAAGACTTCTGTCAAAATTTGAGGCATACAGCATATGAGGCAGCGAGATTATATTTTCATTTGTCATGTGCAACTATATGTTAAGAGCAGAAGATTTTTCAAAATTCAATCCAGCATATGGCGGAAAATACAAATCTAACCCAACATGAATGTGTATAGTGCAAACCAGTGGCAAACAAAACCATCCAGGTTTAGATAGATGTGCCCACTTCACTCCGTGTGCAGAGACTTGGAGGGTCAAACAGGAGAAAGTGGGAGACAGGGAAGAGGGAGAAGAAGATCAGAAGTAACTTTTCCCTTTCCTTTATAATGATTAAGGCTCATCCAGCAAGTAGAATCCTCTGAGACTAATAGTCTTGGAGCAATTGTCTTCCCTGCACTCGCCGTAATAAAACCTAGATACCAACAAAGTGCTACTGTATTTTATTTATGAGAATGTTTAGTGTGAAAATATATGAGTATCAAACATTTGAACCATATAGAGAGCTTAGTGACTTAGTCTCTTTTCAGTCTCTTTTCCGTCCATTTAATTCCTTCTCTCTCTCTTGGGTTGGTCTACCAGTCCTAGCTCTGTCATTGTAAACAGCATTTCGTAGGCAATAATTATACAAAACTTTCTACCTCTGCTACATGATGTGTAGGCTCTTTGTATTCCTTTTCTTTTCCCAGTTTGTTTCTTAAAGAAAACAGGAAGGTGCCTAAATAGCAATAGGAATCTAGTTCTGACTGGCAGTAATTCTCCAAGGTTTCATGCAACATTCTTCCATAGCATTTTTGCTTTTGAGATCTCTGGTATTATCTGATGTTCTTCCATTTGGGTACTAAATCTGATAACAGTTTAGCTCATGAAATCATATGGAAATTAGATGCAGACCTAGGTAACAATTTGATTCTATTGCACTTTTATTCTTTTATTTCTATGTGGTGTACTTCCACTCATGAATTTTCATCTCCCCTTCTATTTATTTTTATATGTATGTACAGTATATTCTCGAGTATAAGTATAGTTTTTCAGCCCATTTTTAAGGGCTGAAAAAGCCCCCCTCGACTTATACTTGTGTCAATAATAATAAGCCAACTATATGTTCTCCAATGAGTTTTAAAGACAAAAATAGGTTCCTCGACTTATACTCGGATCGACTTATACTTGAGTACAGTGGTACCCCACAATACAACATCTCCGCGCAAGGCTAATCCACAATACAATGGAGAATTTTGAAAAAATCACTCTCCGCAATAAGTTTTTTCAATGGGGACTCTCCGCAATACATGTTCAATAGGGTTTCTCCACAATATGTTTTTTCCTATGGGACTCTTTGCACAACGTTTCTGATAGGGTTTCTTTGTGTATATGATACCATAGTTTAAATCTGTGGGAATGTTAGTGCTTCCCCAGAATGCTTTGTGTCTTGGGGGGTATATTGATTCATCAACCAATGCTGTTCTTTTTGGGTTTGCAAGTGGTGAGGACACATGCTTTTGCTAAGGGTCAGGAACAGATTAATTGAATTTCAATGCATTCCTGTGGAAAACGGCTCTTCGCAATAAGTTGAATTCGCAATAAGTAGCTGCCCGTGGAACAGATTAAAAACGTATTGCGAGGTACCACTGTATATATGGTATATGTTTTAGGTATACAGTACATTATTAAGTCAGATATCAATATGAGTAACCCAAAGTACATGGCATTTCTTAATGTAATACTTCTATCTTTGAACTTAGTGGTATAGACAGTTTTTGTCCTTAGTGCTTCCTTCTGAATCCTGTGCAAAGTTTGGAGCACCTGTGTACATCAATTTAAAGTGAACAACTTTAGAAAATCTACGTTTCTCATAAGAGTGGGTGTGTGAGATCAGTCTTCACAAAAATTCCTTCTGTATTACTAAATTAGGAAAAAGAGGACTTGTGTGAATTAGCTTACATATGACTAGTTTAATGTTTATATCACTATCCACTTTTTGTGAGGGGGTGTTCAGTTATGTGGGGCAGCTGATGCCTCATATGTAAGGCAGTGATGTAAAACAACCAATCTGCCAAATCAGTCTTGGTTAGCCAGGAGGAGAGACAGAAAAATTAACACAATATTTTGACTGAATCATTATGGTTGATAGTTTGTATAAGAACGAAGAGTGGATTGTCTTGAGCTTGAGAGGTGTCTGGTTTTCACAGGTAGATGTGGGAATGGAGAAGTGTTACAAATGAGGTGTTACAGGTACGTTATCTCCTCAGATGATGAGCCCATCACTTATGTTCCAGTGAGCTCCAAGTAAGATCAGATTTGTGTGGAGATCCTAGTATAAGAAATAGATGGATCAGTATTGGATGGCTGCTGAGGTTTGCATTATCCTCAAGGGTTTGGAAGTGATCACAGATCAGAAGGTGCAGTAGTCGCTGCTCCAACTCCAGCAGTATGGTACCGCTTTGGCTTTGGCAGTCTGTCATATGACACCACTTGGTGCCCAGGGGATGTGTGAACCAGAACTTCACTGATTGTCCTCTGTTACCAAAGTCTTGCACTCAAAATTACAAATTATTTTTTTAAAACTCCAGTTGTAAGGGTGACTATTGAAACAAACCAACTAGCTTACATCTTTTGAAATCAGTCATATTAGAGCTAAAATAAATTATTGGTACATGCATTAGCATGCTGCTCACTCATTCTTCTAAAACACATAGTGATGAAAACAAAGCATACTGTTTTGTTTTGGACTCTTGAGGAAGCAATGCCTGGAGGGAGGGGAAGATCAAAATTTTCCAGAGCATTTAATGGTAAATGATAGTTTGCTGTAACACCTGAGCATAGTAAACTATGAGTTACTCAAACCAATGTTGGCTTCCAAATCATTATCCCAAATCACTGATGCTAGCAGGCGAATCTGTAAATGACCACAATGTAGTAGTCTTTAGTTCTGCCATACATCTGAATGTTGTCATTAATTATCTCCTATTGAAAAATATGAGCTAGATTTATTCAATGGCTATCTGAATGTCCAGAGTTTTTAAAGTATCTTTAAGTTTATTAGCTGGAGATTGAATAACACTGATTAAATTAAAGAAGTGGTACATAACACCCCTTCAAATGACTTTTGATTTTGTAAATTTGTCAGTGCAACATTTTTCTTTCAGCTAAAATAAACAACCATTTGCACAAAGAGTCACATCTTCTACAAATGGCAGAATTAGAATTGAGTGACGGAGACTATTTCAAAGATACTGAACTACTCATGAGCAATATTTGAATTAGTTCTCTGAAGTTAATGTAAAATTTTTTTTTCACAAGGAACAGTTACTAACATATAGACATTTTGGCAGATGTTCTTCATATAAAAGCCAGATTAATGGAGACTTGTAGGATAAGCTCTGATACAGCTGTACAATTTTTGTTTTGCTTTGAAAAGGAGTTAAAATTTAGTACTGTCTCTACCGAACTAGAGTAGACTTATTGAGTCAGTGGGATTTACAGAGGTGTTGACTACCATTGACTGAGTGGGACTACACGTAGTCGGGCTTGCAATAAGATACTGGCCAGTAGACTTTATTAAGGTAAATTAAATGTTTATCCTTGCTGCATTTCTTTTTTGAAATTCTAAAATGTCATTTCTAGTGCACAATAGCATTGACAGCTGGTGACATGATGATGTGGGTGGGTGGGTATGTAACCCAGAGTAACACTGTATAAAGCCCTCAAAAAGAGTAACGGCAACGCCAGCAAAGTCTGTCCTTGAATGCCGCACACAGCCTCTTGCCATATTTGCATATTTCAACTTTGGCGACATGCTTTTAAAGGGTGGCCTGCGGGAATAGATGTAAAGGTGGACCACTTTTTATTTTTATTTTAAAAGGAGCAGGGGGAGGGGTGACCTGTTTCTTAGCCGTGTTAGCACTTCGACTGGAATTAAAAAGTAAGAATTGCAAATAGCGATTTTGTTTGAATAATAGGCTTGCCAATTAGCCATCAAGTGCTTCCATCTGTGAAACTGTTGATCAGATGGGTTAGCTGGGACATTTCCAGATTAGGGCATTGTACATGGCACTTGAAAACTGTCACTTTGAAAGAGGTTTCAACTACTACAGCGCTTGATACTGTAGAAGCTCTTTCCTTTATATTTTTTATTTTTAGAACTCATTGATAAAACTTGTAGCACTTAAGAGACCTGCCACTGATCTAAAAATCCTGGTGAACATGTTGATCTAACGTATGTAGAGGTTAAACTTGAAGTCTAGTTTCCTTTCGGGTGTTATGCAATGACAGGTGAATGATCTGTTGAAAAACTAAACGCTACTTTGCTTGTATTTATCATTCACAGCAAGCTACATTAGATCTTCCTTCTTGTTCAGGAGCCTGAATTTTAGTCTTATTATTACTATACTCATATTTACTAAAGCACTTGGCTCTATTTGTCTGAATGTCCTTTTGAATCCCTAAGGGAATTTTGCGACAGTGTTATTTTTATTGTTATTGTATGTTGCCTTAGGGATTTGTCATTTCCAGTAGAAAATGTAGGAAAAAATTATCGTTAAAATATATGCCTGCTATCTCTGTCCACACAGAGGCTACCTACATTCATATACTAGTTACAGTGCAGTATAGCATATTCCCCAGTCCCTGAGCATCAATATTACCATGCCAACACTGAGCATGTTCAGTCTCATTTTAATGCAGAAACTAATCGGGGTTGGGCCAGGTTGGTGCTTGGATGAGAAATAGCCAGATAATACCGGGGATGTCTCGGTATTGTAGGTCTAAGGAAGGATCCTATCTGAAAACCTGGAGAGCCTCTACCAGTCAAAGTTGACTAAATGGACCAAAGACATGCCTATCGAGATAGCTTTCTTGAAACTTGAGAGCTCTATGGGATTTTGAAAAGAAAAAAGATCATATATTTTAATGGCGAAAAGAGTTGAAAGAAGTATATTGGTGTCTATGTTCCCATAAAATCTAAAATATCGTAGCGGTGGACAGAAGACAAGGAATACAACAGATGTTGCTGTTTGGAAGCTCACTATTCCTATACTGTTCATAGCAACCATATATATGTTTGGGTACTGTAAGGAGGCCCATTCTCCCATGGTATAGTGGACAAGCTCATCTTGTAAGGAAATAACTCCTTGACCTACCTTCAGAAATGCCAATATCTGAAAGAGTTATGTTTAGGACAGGAGTGGGCAACTGGTCTTCCACATATTTTTGGATTGTAAATCCTGTAATCCCTCACTATTAGGTCAGCTGACTAAAGTTGATGGGGAATTGTATGGGGGATGGAAAATGGAGTTGTAGATCACAAAATAGGCACTATAATAGATTTTAGGCCAAATATTATAATTCCCTTTGTAGTGTATGGGTGGCAAGAAAAGTGGCGTCCAGTGTTCGAAAGGGCACAGAAATGTATTTATACTACATTTATTTCCAAACTATTTGTAAGGAGAACTGCAAGTTATTGCAGGGATAGGAAGAATTCTGTGATGATGTCCCCAGATCAAGCATAGCAGACATTTTAAACTCCCCAAAGTACGTAGATGGAATAATAGCTCCCACTCTGTGTGCAGTCAGTCAGACTCTATCCATCAGTTCCCCAAATTGTATGATAGTTTTTAATCTTCTTAACCACATTTTTCTTCTTGAAATAGACATCAGCACTGTTTGTCTTTTTGCCTTGAGCCTCTTGTGCCTATTTGTAGCCCTATTTGTAGGTAAGTGTTGTTGCTGTCAGTTATTCACCTGAAGTGATGGACGGCATTATCACCATAAATAAGGGACACACTTGGCAAAATGTCTTTTTAGGATTTTTTTGTTCATTGTACTGCCATCCTTTTAACCATCCTTTTAACTGTGAAATGCTCCATAAAATGCTGACAAGGAAAGCCAATGTAAGTTTAGGTTTCATCTTGACTTACTTGGGGTCGGACTGGTCAGATCAGTATTATTGGTTTTAGGATTTCATATTCTTCTGCATAGTCAATTCTTTTCTTGCCCACATTATTTTACTTCTTACTTCAGTATGTGTGCTTTATTGGAATCTTGGGGTAGATTGATAGGGCATCTTTATCTCTGTCCCCTCCCCACCACCCACTTTTACCTGAACTCTTTTGAGATTCTGCTTAATCTTAGCACATCTGCATATGAACATTTCAAAAACTGAATGCTTGTCTTGCAAATGTCAACTAGTAACATCTGTAGATAGCATCTAATAGTTAAATGGAAGAGGAATGCTTTTAACCTTTTAAATGACTTCCGTTTGTCTGAATGTGAAATGAATGTTAAATATTTGAACCTCCTCTGAGTATTTCCCATTTGAAACTCTTTGGTACATAAAATCTGTGTCTGCTCTACCTCAGTTTTTCTGCTTGTCCTCAGTTTAGATATCCCTAGTTTGAAAAGAAAACACAATTTGAAATTGCTAGCAAGATAGAGGTTGATTATTTTCTGTGAGTAAACTTAGTTTGTGGATTATGTAAGAAGAGAAAGGTACCAATAGAAAAAGATATTTGAGCACATATTACTCTTTCGTTCTCCATTTGGATGATGGCTTTAACATATGTTGTATTAGTGGATTGTGTCTTATGAAATAACGCATGGTTCAAGATAATTTTGAACATTTCTACCCTATCTGTCCACTGGTGAGCTAGATGGGATGTCCCTTACATTCTCATTACAGTTCTGAGAGATAGGTTAGTTTGAGATATGTCGTTGTTCCTTTGTACTCAATGAATTTCATGGCTGATCAGATATTTTAACCTAATTCTTCATGCCTATATCACATTGGTATCATTATTACAACCAGAATTCTGTAAGCTTTGCTCTAGGTGTGACATACCCATAGATTAGTGATACATAGAATCATTTTTACTTTTTTTAAAAAAAAAATCAGCTACATAGAGGATGATGCACAAACTTACAGATGAATATTGCCATAATTTACCTTTGTTTAGGAAAACTGCTTGTTACCTTCTCTTCCTATCAAGAGCATTGACTGTTGGGTTTCTTAAAATAAATGTATATGCCATTACTTTTAAGTCTTCATATTAACTCTTAGATGCTCTTAACAGTTAGTTTTCTGAATGCAGTAATATAACATGTATTATGCACAATGGTTTTTCTAAAAGAGGCACATGGTTTTTCCACCCTCTGAAGTAGCACACTCAATTGTCTCTAGGTGTAGCAGCTGAAAATCTGCACTCCAAGAGTTAAGTCAGCATGAAAGAATTCATTTCCACTTTAATGACCTAGCCTTGCTGGGTTAGGACGATAGGGAACATGCTTCTGACTTGCACTCCTATTGCCAATTAACACCTCCTATAACAGGTTGTCTCAGCTAGTCATTGAAGCAGAGGCAGTAGAAATAGTTTACATGCATCTTGTTTTTCACACCAGTTGTTTAATGCTCACAAATTTAAGTATTAAAAGGCTCCCTTTTTAAAAACTTTACTGGGTAAGAATAAACATGACAGTGTTGGGTAGTTGTACATTTCCTTATACCTGTTTTGTTGTGTTTATACTGTATATTAAAGGGTTTGATTGTAAAAAAAAAATAAAGAAAGACTGGAGATGGCATCAGATCTAACCCCCTTATAAAAGAATTTAGTTCACTCACAGAAATCTCATTTGGAGTGATATCCACATCCAGAATTACCCCCAAATAGTGTGAAACATATTTTTTTAAATCTTTTAAATAATTCTGAGAGAATTTGAAAGAAGCTATTAATTTTTTTAGCTTGTTATTTCTGATTTTTGTAGTTTTGTCAGTTTACTTTTGAATCACTTGTATGTGAAAAAGAAATATATGGTGTAAGTCAAGGGCAGTATTCTAAAATGACACTTGGATTTATGGTTAATCAGCAGGTATTCTAATAACATAATAAAACTGGCTAAATAATTGATACCAGTTCACACTAAGAGGAAGGTGGAGTAATATACCTAAAAGTGCTAACAAATTTGCTAAAAGGCCCGAGCAGATAACACTTTGAGGCATTAGTTTTATGCTGTTAAAATGGCAAATGTCTTTTTTTAACACTTAGTCAACAAGGGCTTCCCAAGGAAAAGTCACAGCTTTTATAGCTGGATCAGATCTGAATGCTCCCAAAGAAGTGACTCATTTCAGCCTAATTTGATTGATCATTTGTTTGGTTTTTTTAAATTCTTTTGTGTTTTGGGAACAAATTATACCAACTAAACATTGGTAAAATAAATGCAGTTTAATAATCTGTGTCTACCTTAAATCCCTGGTTTGCTAATAAGGGATGGCTTAAAAGAAATGATTGATGTTGCTTCTGGCTGGTATGATTGCCCCGCAGGCAGGTCAGTTCACTGACTAACACTTGGTAGACAGTTTAGTTAGGAAGAAGCATCTGTTTCTTCTCTTAAAAAAATATAGCCAGGATTGATTTCCTCACCCCCTTGATTTGTATATTGTATATTGGGTATTAAAAAAACTTTAAACACAAGTTTTGGCTTCGTAATGGATTATTTTAGTTATAAATAAAGGGCCAAATGTAAAGAATTGCATTGGTTTCTGTCCTCAATGGCAATATTAGCACATTGATTCTCTGGGGGATATGATACATCTGGTATATCTGGGAAAGTATAGTT
>JAIOUR010212509.1:0-10058 GCA_020711275.1 Calotes versicolor
ACATGACCCCCAAAAAAGCAGCTAATCACAGTCTTTTGAAAGTAGAATAAGGTTGTCACATATTACACAGAAAAGCCCCAAACCAACAGATACTACTCTTCAAGAAGAGAATCAATACACACACTTGGTGGTCAAGTAAGAATTAATAGACAATTGCCTTGCTATTTGTTATGCATGCCACTACATCAAGGCTGCCAATTCATAATTTTTGAAAGGAAAGCAACTGTAGCGTAAATAAAAACAAGATAAAATCCTGCAACATGTTAAGGACTAGCAGATTTGTTCCAGTATGGGCTTTCACACACTAGACTCCACCTTCTGCACGGCTCAAGAAATTCAGACAAATGTACAGTGTGTATTTGGGGACTTAGTGAGGACGGAGGAAATAAAAATGCAGCAAGACAATCACACTTGTTTACTAGTCATTTAAAAACGGTTGCTGATAAAACACAAACACCTTGGCACTGGGTGAGCAATTTAACTGTGGTTCATTTAAAATATATTCTAGAATAATCTAGCTGCATATTAAACTAAGCAAACTGCAATAGCAGAATATAACTCAGTGGTTTGGGGATCGGCCTGCGAAGCCAGAGGTCAGGAGTTTGATTCCACACTGGGCCTCCTTGACTTAATGATACATATGATGCCTCCTAGTTCTGCAGTTCTAAATTTATTACCATTACTATAAATACAAACGTGAAAATCCTACAGACTTTCACAAAATTATTTATCATGACTACTTGAAGACTGAAACAATTTGGTGTCTTCCCTGAGTTTAGATTAAACAATGTTCTCCCTTGTATGGATACCCATCTGTGGTAAAAGAAAATTAAATTTGCTTAAAATGTTAGAAGGATTCATATGCTGCAACAGAAACACCACAATACAGTGGTAGCTTTACAACTAATATGTTTTAGTATATTCTTATGGACAACAGTACAGCCCACCTCAGATGTATCGAGTATATCACAGAAGATGATGAAAAAAGCCAGTAGTCTGGCATGTCAGTGGTTAACCCATGACAATAAAGTGTGTTGACAATCCTTGGAGATGACAATTCTGTTACGGGGATAGGACACAATGAAATAAGATACTGTGATAGAGTAGTAATACATATAAAGCTTTATGGATCACTCGAGAAATGAGATAAGATGCTTTTATGTTTGTTTAAACCATGAGACAAGGAACTGACTCTCCTGTTGTTTTCTTCTCCAGCTGTTGTTTCCCTTTCATTTTCATTCAGTTAATTTCATTGTACAGTAAGCCCCCGCAAATTCGCGGTTCACTAACTGCGGTTTCAGTCTTTTGCGGTTTTCCCCTAGTCAATATTTTACAGTAAATTCCTTTTTTTTTTCCAGCCTGTGGGGCCCATTGACTGGTGGGAGCATCGACGGCAGTAGCCCTAGGCTGCCATGGAGGCAGCTAGTGCAGTTGTTGGTGGGTGGCAAGTCGCCCAGGAGGCTGGGTGCTGCAATTGGCGGGCTCTTCTCCAATGTGGGAGACATTGCACATGTGTTATGGCCATTTTTTAAACCACATCCGCACATTGCGGTTTTTCAGTTTGCGGTAGGTCCTGGAACCTAACCCCAGTGAATTCTGGGGGCTTTCTGTACACTGGTGGTACATTGGCAATAAAGATTATTATTTAATCTGTATTTGAAGGGTCTTTTATGCAAATATGGTAACCCTGAGGTCAAAGACCAAGTGTCTGTAGAGACTGAAGTAATGTTGCTAATTCTGTCAGTTTTGTATTTATCCTTTTGCATACTTTATTTTGCATACTATGGGGTGCCATGACCCAAGCCATATAGGTAATACCTAGCACTATGGGTTGGGCCAGAAACAGAATAGCCAGTGAAGCTGCGATAAGGGAGATATGCTCTCCCTGAAGTACCTGTAGTGTACTTTGAACTAGCTGAAGTTTCTGAACACTCTTCGTTGGCAGCAGGGGCGTTGCTCGCCCCTGGAGACTCGGGGCTATTGGCAACGCCCTGACTGGTAACCTTATGAAGAATTCATTGAAGTAACCCAAATGGGGTGTAACTAAAGCATGTGTCATTGTGGCCAGGTCAGAACAGGCATAGCTGGTACATTCACTTTAGCAGAACAAGTGCGCTCCCAGGCATGACTGAACCTGTGTGCCTCCAAGCTCAGGGTTGAGTCCACAAGCCCATCCAAGCTGCAAACCTGACTTTTCAGGGCAACTGTGATTCCTCCGGCACAGGCTAAATCCTCATCCCCTGACCTGCCTTTCGACTGACCAGGGACACCTTTGTCTCGTCTAGATTAAAATTCTATTTATCTCTTATCCAGCCATTATTGACAACAGACACTGGTCTCAGCACAGAACAGCTTCCTTGTAATCAGATGGAGAGCAGAGATGGAGGTAAATGCCATAAGCATGCTGATGGCATTGAACCCGCAAACTCTGGTCAGCCTTTCCAAGTGGTTTCCTGTAGATGTTGAAATAAATCCGTCCATGTATGCCTGAAAATGCTTATTATCCATCATTGACCTATCATTGAATATTAACATCCACTATATCTGTCATCCCCCAAGGATTGTTGGCCAATTTTATCTGCTATTTAACTGCCCATCAGCATGCCGTAAGACACTTTGTTGTTTGTTTTCTTTAACTTTTCAACTGATAGTATAGCATCTTTTTCCAAAACACTGAATTTGTGATGTTTTTATAATCCCCTCCCCCCACCTTCCTTCCTTCCTTCCTTCTTATTATTCAAACCGAGAACATATTTACCAAAACGAATTCCAGGTGTGTGTTGTCATACCTGGCCAATAAAAGATTCTGATTCTGATTCTGATTCTGATTCTGACATGTCCTGTATCTGTTGCTAGAATTTTTAAGCTTATCAACTAGAGCAGTGGTCCCCAACCTTTTTTCCTCCGTGACCCGGTGGTCCACTTTTCCAGGGTTCACACGGACCTGTAGACCCTTTTAAAAGTGTGTGCAGCCTGGGAGAGCATTTTTTATGGTGCAAGTGACCCTGGGGTAGTGTTTTATATGGTGCACATGGCCCAAGGGAGCATTTTTAAAAGCATGCACAGCCTGGGGAACTTTTTTTTATTGGTGTGCCTATAGAAAACTGTGGGCTCTGAGGCCCAGTTCCTGCCAGTCTGTGGCCCGGTAGTGGGTCCCGACCCAGTGGTTGGGGACCTCTGAACTAGAGAATTCCATATAACCCTTATAAAGGAAAATGTTGCTCAGTCTAGAATTTCATTTAGTGGCATAAATGAACCCGTGTCTCATTAGTATAATATTGTTATCTAGCAGATGCTAGTCTCCGAAAAATTCACAACCAAAACATAACTGAGAGACGGACAGATTAACCCACGTGTTTGTTTGTTTGTTTGTTTGTCAAAGCTTCATGCAAGATAGATTGTCCTAGAGTACACCTCCTTCAACACAATGCAGAGAAGCTACTCCTCAAAGGTAGATTTGCTGGCATGCTTTCGATGCATTATAGGAAACCATGGGGTGGGTCACAAATAAGTGCATAAGCATGTATACTGAACTGTTTGGCTGTAAACAGCCAAAAACTCAAAGTATATATATTCACTGCATGTCTCATTACTTCTACTGTGACATGAAAAGTAAACATTATTCTCTAACTCTAATTTTTAAGATCTAACATCTTATGGCAGCCATGGATAAAAGAACATGAATATTTTAAAGTCAGCAGCAATTCCCCCCTTTAAAAAAAGCTGTCTTTTCTGTTAAAAATTACATACAAACATTAGGGAATTCTAGCAGAATGCACTCAAAGTACAGGTACTGTACTAATATTTTCCATGTCTGTTATATATTACACACATAAACTCATAGATCTTGCTAGTAATAAGAGTTCCCATCTCATTTAATTTGGGCAATGCACCACAGGTACTCCCAGGCATACACAAAGGGGGTGGGGGGGATGGAGTTCAGCACCATAGACAGTGTCATCCATTCCCATAGACTTGCGTGCAAATGGATGCCACTGTCTATGGTGCTGAACCACCCCTCTGCGTACTCCCATGCAGGTACTAAAAGAAGCTGCTTTTTTAGGAGAGTCAGAATCATCCACCCTTTCCTGCCATTCCTTTGCACTACCTCTGTTTCTTCCTAGTCCACAGCTTACTATATTAGTAAAACCATAACACTATAATTTGATTCCATCAGTGTTTGATTCTAGTTTCCAGACCTCATTTCCAGGGCAAACTGAACTAGTGTTCAGGGTAAGTTGTGTTTTGCATCAACCCAGGAAAGAAAGCAGGAAATTGCTCTATGGGGAGGAAGGAGAGTATACAGAAGTCTGTGGCTCCTTGAATATTCATCCTAACAGTGTCAAACCATGCCCTGGCATGTGAATTTGTTAACAACTGATTTAGCTTTCTCTGTGACCAGTAAATTACTTTCCCTTGATAACCTACCTAAATTTTAAATGTACTTACCCCATCGTCATAAATAGTTTGGGACAATTTTAGGACAAAAAAATTTATGACAATCTACATTTGTAGCCAAATTCCATAGTTCTATTTAATAATGAAGTCCAGTGAGATTAGTGGAATGTACTGTGAACGAAGTACGCATAACAATACAACCACAACTAATTTATTCAGACTCACCAAAGCAATGTCCTTCAAATGATTTGAATGATAACTTGCATCCTTGAGCAATGGCCAATAGTAGAAAAGGCTGACTGGGTACCAAGTTGGGGAAGGCTGATTAATGAGAACTTCCACAGCTTGAGATCCCCCTTGGACCTATATATACCAGAATTCTAATTGCAAACTTGCTTGAAGTGCCTCTAATATGCACTTGGAAGAAAGCAAGTGCATCATCAGATGTGCTGCCCTGCTCAGTCAGAGAGTCACTAAGCATACAAAATTGTATTTTATTGATGACACAGGCAGGAGATCTAATGGGGCTTCACTTGCCCAACTTTTATTGATTGATACTTTTGATTCTGTTTTCCCACCTGTGAACAGGAAGGATAACCAGCCTTTGAAGAGTTTGCTTTTCTTTCTTACCACAACCACCACACACCGTAAGAGGTAAATAAACAATTCCTTCATTATGTACAATAGATCAGATAATTACATCCAGGACATATGTATTTTAGAATTCTTTGCCTCAACAAATAATAAACCACGGAATTGCTGAGTATTTCAGCAGTTTTAGTCTTTAGGCCATACATAATAACAATGTGTGGACAATGCTTGGTGAATTGTTTAAATTGGAGGAAACAATTAAGAGAAAATGATCAATGATTTCCATGAGTTGAGATTTCATAATTGAACTGCACAGCTCATTCCGTCTCTATACAATGAGCCAGGAAAATTATTTATGAGATAATATGCCAATGCCACTGTGAATTTGTAGAATTTACAAAATTTGAATACATATATTTCTTGTAGAGTCAAACATACAAATTCTATAGACTAGTAACCAGCTTCTGAGGCTGTTGCACAGACTGATACCAAGTCACCGTGTCCCAAATTGGAATTTACCAATGAAACTATTTTTAAATCATATGGGGTTCCTTTTGTTCACTTTGCAACTGAGGTATAGAAGTTATTGACCATTTTGTCTTAGAATGGCATACTGATAATGTTAGGGATTACCAATGCTATAAAACAGATAGATTATATAAGTGACCATTGAATCAGTTGAGGATGTCAACACTTACATAATTTCCAGTGATATAATGGGTCTACTCTAATTGCAATATGTCCATGGATTCTGCAAGTGAATCACTTTGAACTACATGGGAGAGTGATACAATGTTGTTTCAATAATTAACAAGTGTCCTGCTCAGTTTTAAGCTTGCATTTTAAATACCGTAGGATTCCCATATCTGAATTCCCACTATTTTGAAGTATCTTTCATCTGAGGTTAGAAAATATTAAAATTATCAAAAGTAAAAAAGATGATTGTGAGAGAGCTAGACAAAAACCTAGCCAGCTCTAAGGGTGGGTTGCCACCAAACAGGGTGCTCTTGACACCAGAGGCCATTTGAGGACTGTGGGCAAAGATGGAAGAGTTAAGGATAAATGAATACATTCCCACATGAAAAAGAGGGAGAAAGCACCAATCACAGATAGGTTCCTGGTAGAGTTAGAGGAGGAAGGCAGCAAAGGCTGGCAGTCTGGGATGTAGAGTGAGAGAGTGAAGACCCCAGACAGGGTGGAGCAGAGAGAGACGAGTGATTGGTTCCTCCAGGCCAGACTATTGGAGGAAGATAAATTCCTGAAAGAAGACTGAGAGGTAAAACCACCTGAAGTCACACACCCATGGCACAAACCTCAACAGGGTCCTGAAACAGTGGTAACAAAGATTAGGGCAGGGAGAGGTAGAGGGGGACCAATCTTGGTAAAGCCCCATGAGCCAATTGAATGGATAGTCTTTGAAGGAGCAACTGCCTCCACTGAGAGAAGGGAAGACATGCCCAGTCCCCGATGATACCAACGGAGTGGGCCCGTCACCCCTCTTGCAGAACTCTTTGTGGGAGACACAAGATGGGGTGATGTGAGCCTAATGACATAAAAACATTTGGACCTCACCCTTGGAAGGGCAACGAGTGACCACCCTGGGAGAATGGAGGTGTCCAAGTGTATTTGAAAGTTCAGTTGATTCATTTTAAATATTGTTACCTGACTGAAGTTTGTAGAACTGTAATACTGTCTTTTCAATGACATTATGCTACCTCTCCTTATTCTTTGTTATTAGCCTTGAATATCGTCTACATTGTTTCTTCAGAAATGATTACGTACTTGCTACTATCAACTTTGGGTACTGTCCTCCAATGCTGTAAGCTGCCTTGGGTCCTTTCCAAGGAGAAAGGCGGGTTAAAATATGTTAAATAAATAAATAAATAAATAAATAAATAAATAAATAAATAAATAAATAAATAAATAAATAAATAAATACGTGAGCCCCAAGAGGAAGATGTCAATGATCGTGGAAGAACCCAAACTCTCCGACAATTATTTTCACCTGTATAATCATAACTGGCTATTAGAGGGTCCATGCTATTAATTCTTGTTGTAAAAGAATACATCAGTTAGCCAGAGTCCATGCTATTGATTCTTTTTTTAGCATCCACAAGGGGCTTGGAACCAATCCCCCACAAATATGGGTCCCCCTAATATATATACATCATTTTGCCAGAAGTTATAAGTCTACTCAGACAGAACAAAACAAAAAAAACCTGAGTGAAACTACTGGAAAAATAAACTTTGTGGGATTTCTTTTCTCCAGAATGCATCTTCTATTCAAGCTCACAGGAAACCAGTTCCAACACTTTAACTAGCTGCACACAAAATTAATTAACTTACAGCTTCTGTACCACTACCAAACATTCTTTCTGTTCCTGTGAGATGCTTTTCAATTAAAAACAACTATTTCCTCCTAAAATTAAATTTAAACTTATTAAATGTATGTGTACTAATCCAGGAAAATGCCAGAACCCTATGATTGTGTAGCCTCTTCAAAGCTGTCTGTACTTCCAATATACAAACTCATTTCTCCAAGTCTTTTTGAAAACAAAACACCACTAATGATATGCAAAAGGAAGAAACCACCAGCTTACAAGTTGCAGAAACAGAGAAATTGATTAGGGACCAAAAAATATATAAAAAAGACAAGTGAGAAAATTCTAAAAATAAGGAGAGAATGCTCTGTGGCTGATTTAAAGGGTTGAAGAATCAGAAAACAGGTGGGGGCAGCAGTGGGGTACTGTATACTGTAAGCCCCCAGAATTCGCTGGGGTTAGGTTCTGGGACCTACCGCAAACTGTGAAAAACCGCAATGTGTGGGTGTGATTTTAAAAATGGCCATAATGCATGTGCAATGTCTCCCGCATTGGAGAAGAGCCCGCCAATGGCAGCACCCAGCCTCCTGGGAGACTTGCCACCCACCGACAACTGCACTAGCTGCCTCTGTACCAGCCTAGGGCTACTGCCATCGACGCTCCCACCAGCCAATGGGCCCCACAGGCTGGAAAAAACAAGGAATTTACTGAAAAATATTGACTGGGGGGGGACCGCAAAAGACTGAAACTGCAGTTAGTGAACCGCGACTTTGCGGGGGCTTACTGTATAGTATTCTACCAAAAGGCCATAACTGATTGGCTGTAAGAGGGATTAGAACCACTCCAATCTAAAGTATGTTATCGTGGAACTCATTTGTCCTAGACAAATATTAATTGCATTTCATGGGCCACTGCTGAAAAACTCTGTTCCGCTCCACCATCAAATTTCTGAAATTTGAACTGTATGACAAAATAGGCTGGTAAAAGATCACTCAGATATGGTGGTCACATTTGCCTCTTCTGAAAGATGGGCTGTCCCCCATTGTTCAGAAACTTCTAAGCCTTCCAAATGTTCTTCAAAACTGCCCCCAGCCCACTACAGGACACATCGCCAGATCTCCTTGGACTAAAACTCATAGAATCCTTCATTACCGGCTGTGGTGACCAGGATTTCTAGGACCTTTAGTCCAAGAATATCTATCCCCCTGAGGCTGGGAACCACTGGTCTGTGAGGTTATTCATATGGAGAATATAACCTTAGTCCCCAGAAACGTATGAGGATTTAATTGGCAAAAATAATTGTCAGTTGCCACAACCATTTGAAATTCCAGGAACAATACAGCACCCAAAGTCATCCCTAGACTGTGCACAAAATATCTACATATCTTAATTTATTTAATATTTGACTTGTTGGGATTTGAGATCACAAAGTAAAAGTAAAACAGAAGCTGAAAATAAATCCTGTAAAATACACACAAATAATAAATCAACAGTGACACTCCTCATCTGTCTTTAATAGCATCCCAATTTTGCATTAATTTTTGTGCATGAATGCAATCGGGGGTGGGGGTGGGGAGAATCCAGGTTCCTGGCTATCTTGACAGTTTCTTGTGCCAAATGGAATTTATGGAAGTGTCACATATTCATCCCTGAATATGGCTTCCAGCAGGCATTTCCACGAATTATGATAGTTAAGAAAGAATTTAAATAAACTGATAGATGTAAAATAAAGTTTAAATGTACATGTGACAAACGATTTCAAAAAGCTACACAGTATTGTATGTGTTCATTAAAACAACATTTGGCCAAATATGGTTACATATATTTGTTTTTACGCAAACGTGTTGTCTTAATGGTTTGTCTTGTCAGCACTTGAAACAAATGATGAAGGGAGGATGGCAAGAAATGGAAAGATACAGTAGCCCCATCCATCTTTGTGGCCTTTTATAACTTTACATGGTTCCGCATGAAGATGTATGGAATGATCGAACATATGAACACCAAAGTTATAAAAACAACAAAAGGCTTGCAAATGCACGGCCATCATTTTAGGCAAATCAGAATGAAGCTTTTGTGTCCTCATAAAGAAAACACATTCAGGATCGCATGACCAAAAAGATGCAGCATCAAATTAGCTTGGACCGACCCCGCACCCACCCCTACTAAATAAAGATGTAACTTGTCTCGGTTTCGACGGTAGTGGCAGAAAGGCTGAGAGGGCTTCACAAAACCCTCCTGTGTTAGGCAACGGAAACGCCTAATGAGATTAGTTGGTGTGTGCAGACATTACTTAGCCATGACTAAATGGGCTCTCTTCCTGCAGCCAGTGGAAAATTCAGGGAACTTTTTCCTCCTGCAGCATCAGAGTCCCTCTAACCTTCAGCAAAGCCAGATCCAAAAACAACTTTCCAGCGCTCTCCCCTCCCCTCTTTTTTTCGGGCTGATGGTGTGTAAAGTATATTTTTTTAAAAGGGGGACGACGACGACGACTTGATGGAGAAAGAGGGCGCGAGTGAAGGAAACGCGCTCGTTCTCTTTCTCCGAAGACTACAAAGGAAACTGTAAAAGAGCAAATACATAAACCTGAGGAGGAGAAAACCACAGAGTTTCTTTGTGAGCCGCAGTGACTCATTTTCAAGATGTTGTCTGCTGCCAGTTTCAAACCGGAAGCGCATGGCAATTAGTCTTGCTGTTTCCAGACAAGCCAGAAACTCTCCCAACCCCTTCCCCCCGCGGCCCCCGCGGCCG
>JAIOUR010213618.1:0-10060 GCA_020711275.1 Calotes versicolor
AGGGAAAGGGGGGAAGCACATGTGTTCACATACACTTACTTCATTGGTTAATAGATGAAGAAAATTACACATACCTTAATATGACTAACACCCCAAAATATAAACTTTGAAAGCTGTTGAAAAATATGAATAATAATGAGATAAACAGAATACTAACAAAAGATACCTCTCATTATTAAGAAAGAAAAGTTATGTATATATTCTTTTACTCACCAGAAGCAAAAGAAGCTCACAAAAGATAAAGCATCTCCTAATATCATGCCTCAACTGATACTGTTTCCAATAATTCATCATCTGAAGTTATAATATCAGGTTATGATTATGAACTGTAGCCACGGATGTATGCTATAAGACAGGGGTCCCTAACCACTGGGCTGTGGCCCACCACCTGGGCCGCAGATGGCAGGAACCGGGACTCAGAGCATTCTGCTTTCTAGAGGCACACCATAAAAAAGTCCCCTCAGGCTGTTCATGCTTTAAAAATGCTCCCAGGGACCATGTGTACAATTAAAAAAAAAACACTACTCCTGAGCTACTTGCACCATAAAAAATGTACCCCTATGCCCCATGCCCTTTAAAAAAGAATCCCCCAGTATGTGTGCACCTTGAAAAAGGGTCCCCTAGGGCCTAGGCCACAGAGGAAAAAAGGCTGGGGACCTCTGCTATAAGAAACTGGATGGAAATCAGGAGACAATTTTATTATGTAATGTGGAAGACAACTTGAAAAGAACTGTTATAGGTTGATATAAATGTGCATGTGTTCTGTGCAATCAAGTTAAACCTGACTTATAGCGACTCTAAGAGGCCCTTTAAGTTAAGTGAGATATTTAAGGAGTGATCAGAGTCCCGGTCCATCATTCTATCCACAACACAACATTGGAAATCCATACTCCTAGACAGTGAGAAATATTTGAGATAGACCTTAGAAGACTTCTTTTTTGTTTAATGAAGAATGATTCTCAGTCTGACTTAGAACAGCAACCATATGAATATAACGGTATCTACTACCACAAAATTTTAGTTAAGGCTCTCTTAAATGTGCATGTAAAAGAGTACCAATAATATGAGTTAGCTTGTTTTCACTAGAAAAAGCTAGTCCTCCCATATAACGTTATGTAAAAAAGCAAAGAGCAAAGCAAAGTGTTCTGCTTATATACCGTTCTATAGCACTTAAAGCGCTCTCTGGGCAGTTTACAATTTAATAATGGAGGCTACACATCCCCCCCCCCCCAGCAAGCTGGGTACTCAATTTACTGACCTCGGAAGGATGGAAAGCTGAGTCAGCTTTGAGCCGGCTAGCCTGGGAATTGAACCCTAGTTCATGAGCACAGTTTTAGCTGTAGCTCTGCAATTATCCACTGCGCCACAAAGCTCGAGTCACCAAAAAATTTGTATCAGTAAACCTTTCTGAGAGCTTTCAACCACGTCCTGGAGACTATGTGCTCTCTTATCAAACCAGAATGTTATCTGGCTTCCTGTCCCAAGCTACTGTGTCCACAGAGAAGCATAGACAGAAAGCTGAGCAAGAAACAAGACCAGGCCACTGATAATAAGTGAAGTATGAAGAATGCCATGATATTTTTTCCCATGCAGAAGCAGCAAAGCTGCTTTTTAAAAAACCACACGTTAATTTCTGAAAACGTTAAGAGAGGTATAAGACTTGGCCAAAATCCAGCCCATAATAGTATAGGAAGGCACACAGTAAGACAGGAAAGGACTCTTCTCTGTCATGTTCAATTCTCATTTCTATGAAAAACAGGCTCAATAAATTTAATTTCATTTTCCTCCTTCCTTCCCCTTTCTGCAATGACACCTCCAAGCTTATAGAGGTTTTAAATGACCGTTTTCTCTTCTAAATTAAAACAAAAACTAACGAGTCCCTCCATCTTGCAGAAATCACTACTCCATTTTTTGATAGCCCTATTTTCATTTTTGCAAACCAATTATGGTTAGAGCTAAAAGAACATTAATGTTGAAGGCATAGTTCAAGGAAGGTTTAACATTTGAGAAATACGACTTCAAAGAAATCTTGTGCTTAATTCCCATAGAATTATCAGCAAACAAAGATAGTTACAGTAATTTGGAAATTACTTGAGGTAAGAAATTCTTTAACTGGGCACACAATATGTCCCTCTTCTAATCCACTTCTTGGCTTTTACATGTCTACTTGTGGTACCAGATGCTTCTTCCATCTTCCTGGAAGAAAATTCCTGTCCTCCATGGTATTATATTTTAACAAAACCCAGGCTTTGAAATTGGCAGCAAAATCCATCTAAAAATCACTACAGTTGAGCTTAACTCAACTTTTTGCTGCTGTTTTAATGTGACTTCTAGTAACCCTAATATTGGTTTCAAGGTATGTGAAAAGTTTACGGTTTTATGAGTTCCATCCCAACCTAGTGAGTTTCTATAGCAGGGCAGACTCAAACCTTTGTTGTCTGAGTTTTGATCCATCAACATTGAGTATCACATAAGTCAGTAATTAAGTTTTATTCAAGTGCAGTCAGTATTTATCACAGCCAGCCAGTCTTTGAGTGTGCAAGTTTGGCCTATGGTGGTAAGCTAAGGAAGCCTCACACTGAGCCAAACAGTACACCAATCTGAGCTCCCTCCCTCTTTCCCTCTCTGTGTTAATATGAGTATATATGAGCTAGCAAGACAACAGACAAAAAAATCTGTTCTAGTTCTGCTGCCCAACTCAGCCCTCTCAGCTTTTTGATCTTTAGACTGCTAATTCTAACAGCAGTCAAAATCCTGTTTGTTATGCCTGTCAGCATAAGTCTGTTGGTGTGACTCTGAGTGTCCAATTGCCACAAATTAAGAAGTCAGTGTGGGCATTTGCTGGTGCAAATCAGTGGGGTGCCTTGGCACACAAAATCAAATGTCCACACTATGGCTATCCACCAGTGAAATTTATGCCAAGAGATTTATATTTGCATATTCCATAGCAGGATGCCAGCAGGATGGTTCAAAACCTTGATTGCAGTTTTGAATCATTCACAATGGATGACTTTACTGAGATACCAGAAATGGTATTGGCAGTGTTTGAAAGCAGAGCATCAAAGAAGAAGTAGATGATTGGGTCTTTGTAGCAGACATCACTTAGGGAAAGCCTCAGAGTAGCAGGAGCTGTTACACTGCTGGGTTCTACAATTCTTCCCAGTTCAGTGTAGGTGATATTGCAAAGATGGGGGGCTGCCAGGGGCAGGGCCATCCCACACATGCAAGTGCGATAGTGGGAGAACTGGTTAGCTTGGTAGTTTAGGTATCAGGTGTGGAACCAGAGGTTGAGAATTTGCTTACCCACTGTGCCTCCTTGACAGGGGCTGGCCCTGATGATTCATAGGGTCCCTTCGAGCTTTGCAGTTATAAGAAGATGGTGAAGATGATCTGTGTTTGTTCCTGTGCACACAACTGGCCTGAACCTGAAACACTGTTCACCAGAATTCTTCAACTTTTCTTGAAAGCGAAACTGATATATTAGAAGGTGAGAATTATGAATCTCAATATAGTCTAAGTATGACTTGATGGGGCCTCTTGATAGTCAAGATGAGATAAATATTTTTAGTTGAGTGTGAAATGAAGCAGATGCTGATTTGAGACTTAAAACAACTGTTTATAGCACTGGCATACATGCAATCTGATAAAGAACTGACTGACTGAATTACTTGTGTCCCTTTGGTTAACCTTAGGTTGTAAATAATTTCAAAGGTGTCAAGAACTGAACGGGGTGCTGCATTTTAGTAGGACTTACATTCCAACAATCAGGGAGCCTAAATCTATCAAGGCCTTATACATTTTATCTTTACATCTGGGCATGGGCGTAGCTGGGCTTTTCAGCACCTGGGTCAATTTCGCATCCTCTTCTTGCCCCTTCATGACAAGGTGTGAGCAATAAGGGGATCCCTGGACTTTAAGGCTCTTTGGAAAAGAAAGAGGGAAGGCCTGCATTTCAACAGCTTTTTTTTACCAACCACCTGAACATTCCTGCCCTGGAGCATCTTGGCCATGCATGCCCTTGGCAGTGGGCCCTGGTTCTTCTGGCACAGGCCTCCTTCCAAAGCCCACTGAGAAAGGCAGCACATCCCGGACCAACACATCCTCGATCTTCCATGAGAGAGGGATGCCAGATGCCGACCCAGGGTTGCGGTGGGGAGTTCAGCTGCTGCCTTTTAAACTTCTCTCTTATCCCTTTTCAGTGAAGGGGGACCCCGGTGACCAATGGAGGTGGTGAATCGTGTGCCTGAGGGACCAGGAAGGGAGCAGGAACATTGGAGGCAGCCACTCCTCCACCCCCTCCTCCTCCTTCTCTACAACCAAGGAGCTCCCGTGTGCCAGGCGTTCTCTACAGCATCCTCTGTCCTTTCAGAGGGAGCCTCCTGGTCTCACCAGGTGTGCCAGGCTCTGCCATTGGGCAGAAGGTGGCTGCTGTCCATCTGCAGCGGCCCCTGGGCATCCCTCCTGTGGTTTGTGTGTGTGCCTGAGGGCAGGCACTTTTGCAAGTAATGTGTGCACCCTAACAGGAGTCGTGCTCATTGATCCCGGCAACTGCACTCTGGGAGGTATTCCTCTCTTTCCCGGGTGACAGGAGGCAGCTGCTGTCAGTGCTGATGCCACCTGTTTCGGGTGGGGAGGAGCATCCTTGGGCATCCGAGGTAGCCCATGAGGCCTTCTCAGTAGGCGCCCCACCATGAAAACATCTTTTTCAGTGGAGGGGAAAAGTGACCAAGGGGCCTGAACGACTGCTTTCTCACTAGTATGATGGGGAGGGTATTTTGACAAGTGGAGCGCTGGAAAACAGGGTCTTTTTAGCAAGAGCTAGCCCTCCCGTGGTGAAGGTGAGCCCTGTTGCCACCTCCCACCTTCCTCCCCGAACTACAGTTCCTAGGGTGTTTTCGGTTGTGGCAGGGGCACCGGAGCATACATCTTCCCCAGGAAACAAAAGACTAGCCAGCTGATCTGACAGGCGGAGGAGGTAGCTGCGGCCCTCAGGACCCACTGCCCTCCAGCACTCATGCAGGGAGAATATTTCAGAGCACCCTAAGATCCCTGTCCTCTGGGGCAGTTGCCAGTCCGCCCCCCGCCCCCAGTTATGTGCCTGCATCTGGAGAGCAACAGATGTAAGATTGGTCAGACACACACAGTTTATTTTAAAGAGGAAAACATAGAAGTCTTTAAGGAACTACTGTATACTGTTAGAACAAGTGACGCTCTTATCAGAGAAAGTATCTAGATATGCTGTGAAAAATTTCAAGCAGTGCAGAAAGAGATCCTATCAGAAGGGATTGAATTTGGAAGAGGGCACTCAGCAGGAGTACAATCCAATCCCAATTTCTGCATAAGAAAAAAAAAGCTCGGTCATTACTTCTGTTGACCCCAGAGCAAAAAAGAACTGCACGTGAAAGAATTTCACACATAGTTCATGCATGCAAGAATCCTCTTGGCTATGTAAACATGGATGTCCCTGTTTGGGGATAGCAGTAGAGCCTCTGACATCATACCTGGTCAACATACAATTAATGCTCTTACTGTCTTTGCAAACCTGACTTGAAGGTGGATTGGCATCATATGCATTTGTCAACTGGTGCATTATTTCTCCTAGGTTTGGCTCAAGTACGATGCCAATATAATCAGCAGGTAGAACATTTCTCTAGAAGGAAAGGATTCTATTATTTTATTACCTTCAACATTACATTAAGGTGCGACTGATGGGGAAATGTCTTGGTAAGCATACAATTTGTTTATTTATTTATTTATTTCATTTATATACTGCTAGCCATCTAGCCAAAGCCTACTCTGGGTGGTTCACATATTAAACAAGGAAAATACAATACATTAGGAAATGCATTCTAGCCTGACCTCGATTCATGTAGGAGTTCTATTTTGGAGACAGCAGACTAGAACAATTTCTCAGCAGATAGAAGAGAGGGAGATTGTTCCCATTAAAGTGACCCTTTCCAAAAGTATGCTCATTTGCAGCTGTCTGGTTGCATTCTGAGTAGAACGTCTGAACTACAATAATGGGGAAGAATAACTATGCAAATTAACTATATGAATTTACTCTTAGATGTCAGGAAGATAACAAAACCAGAAGAAAGCAAAAAGACAAAGGTGCAAAATGATGAATTCACCCTAACCCTAACCCCACTCCTCCAGAAGAACAAATGACTGTCAAGCTGCAAGCTAATCACATGTACCAGACAGAAATACATCTTTCTTCCATTACAAAAAGTATTTAAAGTCTGTGGCAATGTCAGTTTTCTGCTTAACTTACATAACTGCCATGCTAGTTCCACTTGAAATACACCAACAATGCTTATTAAGAACATTATAAGGAAGCCTTGGCATTAGAAAAAAAAACTTAATATAGAGAAGAGTTAAATTTGTTCCTTTAGGCTATGTCTGCCAAATGCCATATTTCAGACTGGAAAAAGCACTCTTGGAATGAAAACACTAAAGTGCCATGCTGGCTGAGCTGCAGAAATTCAGCATTTTTTAAAAGATTAAAGACTCTTCTAGAGGCATAACTGACCTTTCTGTTCGATCTACATGCTTGAGCTAGTATACAAATTGACAACAAAACATTACAAACAGTTCTATTCCCATCACCAGTGAGCACCACCACCACCACCACGTGGGTTTTGAGCCCAGGTTCCCTGAGCCCTAGTCTGTCATACTATCGACTACTCCATACCGGATACCTAGTGCAAACATTATAACTAGACACACAGTATTTTCCCTTCATACAAAGGACAAAGCTTGCCATAACAAGTGGGGACAATCATCCTATTCTCTCCTCACAGCCGCCTGGATCACTCACTGTGCTCCATGTTGCACTGTGTTTCGATTTGGAACCCAGGCCCCTTCCAAAATGAACTGCCCATCTCTACTTATAGCTATCTTCAACATTTACAAATGCTTTAAAAATACCTGTATTCCATTTCTTACCTAATATAAAGTTTCAGCAAGTGCCTTTAGCATTAAGCGACTGATTCAAATAAACTTTGAATCATTTCCAAATTTCTTGCTACAAACTTGCTCAACTCATTTGCATACTAATGAGGCTTCTCTGTATTGCACTATGGCAGGATACAGGTGTGAATTGCATGTATCATTCTCATACATATTAGAACTTCCTGGTTACCTTTAGAAAGCTAACACCCAGGTAGAAGATATTTTAGCATACCATTCTCCTGAGGCGTTGCTAGCCCCAGGAGACTTGGGGCTAGCAGTGCCCCTGCCTTTCTCTATAATATGTGCACAGAAAATTAGCAGAGGTTTTTAAATACATAAACTATATAAACCTGAAATGAATATAGGAATATACAATGCTAATTCTCATGAATCTGTACAACTGCACAGTTAACTATAGGCTATTGTTTAGCACCATGTGTACAGGCTACAATTAAAAACAAAGCCCCCGACTCAACTTCCTCTCTTTTTCTTGTGAGCCATAAGTATGACTTGTGCTATTGATGCTAGTTTCCCTTGAAACTACAACATCTCATTTCACTATCCATGGAAACTGGTTTACATTTCAATTTATGCCTTTATGTTCAATTTGAAGGTTCCAAACAAACTGATTTGTTTTGAAACAGACCAGCTTCAAAGAGGATTGTTTTGCTTACCTAAGTAGTCAGAATTTATTTTAAGCTATAACCCATGCCTTAAATATAACAATCAAGCTTTTGGTACACAATGAAATTAAAATCTGAAGAAAATCTCTTTCTGGAAGAGAGGTCTTGATCTAAGGCAGGGGTGCCCAAAGGTAGAGCTCCAGATGTTTTTGGCCTACAACTCCCAGGTGCCCTTGCCAGAGTAGGAAGGCCTAGATGGGCGGGGTAGAAATTCAATAAAATAAAATAAAATAAAACAACATTTGGAGATCTACCTTTGGGTACCTCTGATCTAAGGCTTTGCTCAGACTCAGAATCATGACATTGGATGAGGACTACTACTACTACTACTACTACTACTACTACTACTACTACTACTACTACTACTACTACTACTACTACTACTACTACTACTACTACTACTACTACTACTACTCTTTATTTGTATGTCACATTTCTCCCCGGAGGGATCCAAGGTGGCTCTTCAATTCCCAAAGTGGTCCACATGGAACCCCAGGGGTCCACTGGAGACCAGAAGGGGGTCCATGTTGGTGTGAAGAACAAATGGGGGACCACCTATCTTGGGAATATAGTAGAAATCTAGCAGCAGAGGGTCTACCGAAAACAGTAAAACTTTGAAAGTGGTCTACGGGAAAAAAGTTTGGGAACCTATGCGAGTCTAGCATGACTAGACAAAGTCATCGAGTCCAACTCCATGTTCAGTATAGGAATACAAATCCTGTACCAACCTTTGAACGCAGCACTAAATCCCATTGGCATACAGTATAAATGAAGATCACTTGCAATCTAAGAGTATAATCCTAAAGCTACAGGAAATACATCCGACTGAGTGACAGCAATTCCAGGGATGATGAATACAAAAGCACCAGTTAACTCCAAAAACAAGATTTCACGCAAACCATGTATTCACAGTTATGATTGCTGACTATACAACCTGTTTAGAGCTTCATTTACAGTGCAATGTAAAAAGAATGTACACTGGATATAAAGAGTTAAAATGAGAAGTGTCTGTGATGTAAAGAAATGAGACAAAGATAAATCATTTCAGAACCTTTTCCACCTTTAATGTGAATGGTACAACTCTGTTGGACCACAAACTGAAATCTTTTGTAATAGTCCTTAAACTATCTCAGAAATATCAGTGCAAAATTATGGAAGAAGTAGAGGTGCAAACTTTATTTCAACACACAGGTATAACTTCAAAAGGTGCGGAAATCCCATTGTTATATCTTTTTCTTTTATCCTGAACACCATCTAAAACCAAATGTTTAATGATTGAATTTATTTACGGTCAAAGACCAGCAATATGTTACAGTTAAAATATGATTATCATAAACCATACGTTCCGAAACTTTCTTTTCAGTAGACTACATTCAAAGTTTTACTGTTTTTGGTAGACCCCTGCTGCTACATTTCTACTATGTTCCCAAAACATGTGGACCCCCATTTGTTTTTCATGCCAACATGGACCACCGTCTGGTCTCCCGTGGACCCCTGGAGGTCCACGTGGACCACTTTGGGAACTGCTGTCATAAACCTTATAAAAACAGGCAATCAATTTTAGAACAATAACCTCCGTATTAGCATTTTCCTTTTAAGACACATAATAACATAGTAAACAAGCACAGATAAAACATAGCCGAAAAGCCATTATTACATCATCGATGAGTCATCAACCAAATGAAATTTTTTAAATTGAAATTAATAAAACTGTTTTAGTGGACTTAAGTGGAGTAGGCCTCAGTCCACAATGCAGTCCTCAATCTCACAATTATCAATTGCCACAAAAGCTTCAATAGGAACATCTGATTATCTGCCAAATGGATCTTTAGCTCAGCTACCATTAAAACCAAGAATAATGCAGATGTTCCAAGTTCTCTTTCAGAACTTCCCCTTCTGTTGTCTTACTCTCATTGTGAATGTATTCTTGGTTCCCAGCCTGATATGCTGCCATATTAGCAGAATGTTCAAAATTTCCCATAGAACGGAGAAATTATACTTGTCTGTTCCAAAAAGAAGGAAGAAAGCACTTCTAAACTTGTTAATGTGCACTGAGAACTCATTAATTATAAGTTTTAAATAATAAGACTAGACAAGCATTTGGGGAGGACAATTCAGCAATAACATAGAATGGCTGAAATCCTGTTGCATCATACAGTAAGTAACACCTAGAGTAGGCTCAGTAAAACAAGGGAACATACAGAGGAATTGATACACCAAATCTCAACCGATTCAATAGGCTTATTCTAGTTGTGACATACAGTAAGCCCCCAGAATTCGCTGGGGTTAGGTTCCAGGACCTACCGCAAACTGTGAAAAACCGCAATGTGTGGATGTGGTTTAAAAATGGCCATAACGCATGTGCAATGTCTCCCACATTGGAGAAGAGCCTGCCAATGGCAGCACCCAGCTTCCTGGGAGAC
>JAIOUR010214726.1:0-10057 GCA_020711275.1 Calotes versicolor
TCTAATGCAGCTAATTCCTTTGTGTTGAAAGTGAGACTATCTCGTGTTTTCAAATCCCATTACATTTTGCTTACATTTTATTTATTACTAGAAAGTAGAAGCCCAGGAAAGAGAAGATGCCCTGTCTGGGATGACTGGCAAGCCTATCAAAGGCAAAGTTGGTAAACCCAAGATGAAGAAACTTCATTTAGAGGAGACCATGCCATCCCCTTTTGGTAGAAGAATAGTCCCACAGATTACCTCTGCTATGAAAGCTGATGCCAGTAAAAAATTACTTAAAAAAAAGAAGGCAAGTTGGTCTGTTTCATTTATCTCATGTGCATGTTTAGCAAACTGTGTTTTCTGATCTGTACAGTTTACACCTTCCCTACAATTTATACTTCTGCTTCAAGTACTCCATGCTTTGAACATTTTGTTTCAGAGAGGAACCTTATGCAAATCAGGTATGGCACCATCTTTCTATATTGTCTGATATCCCTGCTCAATAATACCTCAGTTTTTCTGTGTTATTATAGTTAGTGGGGGATATTTGATTGTAGTATTTTATAGAAGAATGTCACCGTTAATTCATTTGTCTTAAAACTATCAGTATAATATAATGCATTAGATATCCAGTCAGATACCAGAGAGATAGTCTTTGGCCTGATCCGTGATGTATTATAAAAACATATTCCACTTTTACAAATGCATTAAAATTAACTGTTAATGTAAATTATATAATGTAAGAAATTGGGCAACTGGAAAAGATACTATACCCTGTTGTTCAGATAATCATTTTTCTATAAACACTTATTCAGGCACATTAAAATGATTATTTTCATTTAAAACAGTAAATAGTACAAGGAAAATATTCTCAAACCACTAAAACCCATATTGTGACAGTAATTGTACCAGTCAAATAACATTTAAAGATATACTCTATATGCCAAAAAGTTCACCACATTGCGCCCAAGATATCTTTAACCAATGTATTCATCTACTCCAGGGGTGGCGAACTTTTGGCCCTCCAGAAAATTTGGACTGCAACTCCCAGAATTCCTAGACTTATTGCAAATGATAAAGGACTATTGAGTTGTAGTCCAAAACACCTGGAGTACCAAAGGTTTGCCATCACTGTCTCTTTATAGTGAAGCTTTAGCACATCAAACACCAGGCCATTTGTTATTATGCTCATAGCATGCTTGCAAATATCTTCTATAATTCCTAGTTGTCACTGGAATTTGTTGTTCACTCTATCTTTATGCTTTGCATGATGTAGATTCATAGTACACATTTGCAGGAAGACATACGGTATTTATACTTATTTGATCACATTGTAGAAACTGAAAAAGGGGCAGAACCCATTTCATTCAATGTACACACTGCCATTGTTGGCGAATGTTTAAAAACTGCAGCTTGCATTTACATGGGGTGGGGGTATTTTTAGTTTGCTTTGCTGTTTGAGATGGATTGTTAGTACTGGCCCAAAATTTATATTCTTTGTATTAGTCTGATAATATACATATTTTTGTCTTTATAAGTATGCAAGCAAACCAAAATACTGTCCAGATCTGGCATTATGTGACTATGGCACATCTTCTAAGGTTTTCAGATGTCTCAGTAATCAACCGATGGCTAATAATAAAATATAGAACTGCGGACTCTGCATTTCAGAGACTGGGCTGCTGCAAAGAAATTGAGGCTTGCCTCAGCTAGTTTGTTATGCTTGCTTCCTGGATGCCCAACTCTCTTGTCCACCACAGTAATCCCATATTGTTTTGAATTTCTAGGGGGATCTTGACACTATAGCAATAAAACTGGAATTTGATGAAGAATTTGGCGTCGCTCCAGTAGAAAGTGCTGGAGAAGATTTGCTTAATACTTCCACACCAGTGGTTAAGACTCCAAAACCTAAAAGAGAAAAGAAGGAGCCTGGTAAGTAAATAGAAAATTTACTTTGGATACTACAAAGAAGTGCCACTGACAGAAACCCATCAATTTTAGAAGGGGAATGTTTATGGCAGCATATAGTGGACTCAAGAGTTAGGTGTCTTGTTTTAACTTCATACATTACAAATAAGAAAAGCAGTGAAATGCACATTCAGTATTTTGAACCTCTTATAAGATTGGAAGTGGCCCTAACTTTCTGAAAGCTGTACAGATGATACGCACAAGTGACAAAAATGTGCAGTTTTAGGGAAAGTTGTCAGACATAGGTGGGAGGCTGGAATTCCCTTCTAGGTCAGTTAAAGCCACCGATTTCAGATTGTTCAACTGAGAAACAAAGTCAGCAATGTGCTTAGGATGAAGCCCAAAGCAAACAGTTTAGTTAGTCTTATGCAGTGCATTTTCTTCTTCTGATCAAGTCAAGATGCAAATTGTGGCTGGTGGCTCACGGAGGCTAGTTTAGGATGAGTTAACTATTTCTAGTTATTTTCTGCCGCCTCATACGCACGATCTAGTTTTGTTGAGACAGTCTTGTTTACTTGTGCAGATGTAATCTCAGGCTAGACTTTTCAGCAGACTAGGGAAGAAGGATTTATGCTACACAAGGAGAAGATAGATAGCATGGTAAGACAGCTGAGCGCTATTTGGATTAGTCTAAAAGAAACCTTTCTGTATGCTCCATTTCCCCCTCCCTATTTTCACTTGAGAGCTGTGATTCCTTCCTCTGTTTTGTAGTTTGTAACATAATGTGAAAGGAATAGTTCAGTAACTTTAATTCATGCCTCAGGCAAGGAGGGAGCAAGAAGTACAAAACGCAAGGGGAGGAAATATTGTGCAGGCCCACGTTTTATTCCTTTGTTTATATAGTAGTAAATTGTAATTTGGTTCTGTATCTTAACTGTGCTTGTAGGCTTCTGGATTCCGTTTAAATGTTTTTGGACTGCAAATGGCAGAATCTGCAACAGGATTTGGAGTCCTGTGATGCACGCAGAATGCAACTTTTCCAATCTCCTATTCACTTTCACAGCTGGCATTCTCATTTGAATGTTCACCTAATGTGTATACTGTGCTAACATCTAGAGAATATCCATTTAATGATTTCATAATTTCATATATAAGTAATCTGAAAAGGTGAAATACTTCAGTATTGTGAAAACAGTAAGGATGTAACTGAGGGTATTCTTTGTGATACTGAATTTTTTTTCTAAGGTACAAGAGTGAAAAGAACACCACCTTCCACAAAACCTGGAGTGAAAAAAATTAAGAAACGTAATCCATGGTCAGATGATGAATCCAAATCTGAAAGTGATTTGGAGGAAAATGAGCCTGTGATTATCCCAAGGGACTCGTTACTTCGAAGAGCTGCAGGTAGTAAAGAAAGCGTTGAAATTTATACAATGCTGCTTACTTAATGCTGTGATGAATGAACAAACAAATAAATAGCAACCTAGAGATGAAACTGGTTACGGTAATAAACTTGCTAGTCCTTTATTTTATTTATGTACTTATCAGATGCGCACATGATTTTTTAGTGTGAAATAATGTTATGTAGTAGCATAGCCTTCTTTAAAAATAGATTTCAATGTAATTCGTAACTCTGATAGTCACAGAGTATTAGTATCTTCCTAAGCGTGGAAACAAGTCCATAGCACTTATATAGAAAGAAGTGTTACGGCACATATAAAACTTTGCCTGAGATCGTATGTACTTTCACATTTTTGTTTGATAGAATGACTATTGATATAAATAGATTGACATAAAATAGATTGAATATCACTGACTTTTTCATACTGTGAAATGTACAGTTTAATAAGTATCAATCAAATGCTGACCATCATGCTTCTCTTTGTAGCTGAAAGGCCGAAATACACCTTTGATTTCTCAGAAGAGGAAGATGATGGTGATGATGATGAAGAAGCGAACAATAGTAACGATCTCGATGAATTGAAGATAAAAGCATCTCCAATCATAAATGACCGAGAAGATGAATTTGTGCCCTCAGATGGCGGCGAAAAGGACGAATATGATTTCTCCCCTGTCAAATCAAAACCTTCTCCCGAGTAAGTATAGTAACTTCAGGATCATCGTTTGCTTAGTGTCTGGGATTTCACTGATAATAAGAGTGACAAGAAAAATGTCGTGCATTTATAAGGTGAGCCACAGACTGGGCAGTCTGGTGCACCTTTGGAGGAGTGTATGTAAATACACACCACATGTTCCTATTTAAAACAAATCTTATCTGGATTATTTTTTTTTGCTATTCTAAGATTCTTGTCTGTTAATGTCTGAATATATATAGTATTAAAACACACAGTGAAAGCACATTGTAGCACTTTTTTTTTTTTTTTGGTCTTTCCTCTTTATGTATCAGTTTCTATATATTGTAGAAAAGATGTGAAGAATGTGAGGACAGAAGCAGCCAGGCATTTGCTTGCTGGTTGCTGCCTTCCTCAGGTGAAAGCAAACACAGGAGCCCCGATGAGGCACTTTATATGGTGGCTGCGCTACATTTGGCTTGTATTCATGTGGCAAAACATTGTAAGCATCGCTTTCAGGTTTCTTGTGCAAATATTATCAGTTTCCTTTTTTTTTTTTTAACAACAGGAGGGTTTCCCAAGACAAGGCCAGTCAAGACTTCAGCAACCTGTTCACCTTTCCTTCTTATTCTCGAAAAGCCAATATTGGTATGTCGTGCATTGGTGTTTATTGGACTGGGAGTATACAGATTGCTTTTGTGTAACCAGCTTAATGAAAGCCAGCTATCTCAGAATGGTGCTACAGGGACAGACAATTTTGTAGTCAGGTTGCTTGAAGAGCCCTGCGGATTTCAAACCAGGAAGAAGAAACGAAGGAAAGGTGCAGGAAAATTCAGTATACCTTGATTCTTGATTCCAAAAATGTACAGTTTATTCAGAAATGGCTCTGGTGCAAATATACATGCTCTTGAAAGCAAGGCAAATGATTTAAGATGGCACTGAAATGTCACAGGCTGCAAAACATTCACTGGGTGGCAAGTAGGCCATCATAGTTGCATTTGAAATGCAGTTTCTTCTTAACCTTGGAAAATGGGTTCTCCCATGCTTTTATCATTAGTTGCCAAGTCTGTGCTGTTACTATGGGTGGCTATATACTGTATGTGGCCAAATCTTCCTGTTTCTCATCTCATTATACTTGCATTGTGACCATGATTGGGGGGTGGGATCCAATATCACATTCCTGGTGATGTTGCAGTGACCCAATCGTTGCTGGCTTTTCCAGAGGAAGAGGTTCTCTGTTGCAGCACCACCACCAATCTAGATTGCAAGAGCAGTTCTGACTCATGCTGGTTGTGTCTTCCTGCTATAGCTGTGTTCCCACGACTGTTGAAAGCACCGCTGTGATCCCTAGTGGGGAGGAATTGTCAGGAAAGAAAAGTCTGGCTTAGCTATGATGCCTTGCATCTTGGGGTTTTTTTTCTTTCTTTCTGAGACAAATCATAGTCCACAATGACGATTTCCGGCATGCTATGCTGCTGATTAGTCAGGGAATGTGGCCATTTTGAGTAAAACAAATCAGGGAGCTTTGTTCTTTGAGCAGCAAACCACCAACTCCACTACAGTCATTCCTCCTCAAGTGGACATCTTCATCTGCCACTGATGCTAAGCACACAGGGAGATGCTGTGACACAAACACTGTATACTTAGCTTTTAATGAGTGAAGCTTTAACATTGTTCAGTAGCCTTGTGCACTTACATGTAACTTCTGTGTTAAATTCTTTTTGTTGTTTAGATACATCAAAATTCGACAGTGAAGAAGAAGATTCGGCACCAGTCTTCTCATCTTCTTTTACCCAAAAGCAAACAGAAAAACCTTCAAGTAAAACAACAGTTGCTAAAAAATGTGAGTATCTGCATTTGTACATTGCCAAGCTTATTTGAAGTGAAGCTTAATATCTGTGCCTGACCTCAGCAAAAATTAGTCAACCAGAGTCTCTAGAGACTGAACCTAAGGTTATCTGGCAGCAGTGCTCTTTTGTGGAGCTGCTAAAGAGAGAATGGAGCCACTTTGATCAAGCCATGTTGTGTGCACACAGAGCTGAGTCAGTTGGAGGATGTATTTTGCATACAAAAACAAGGTAGAAAGAAATGATGGGTGCATGGGTGATTGCCATTAGCGTCATCTATTTTAATATTTATGGCATTCTTAATAAAGCTTTTTAATTTTAACATTGAGCTATGCTTGAGAATCTAACCCTCATGGTGTTACTAAAAACAAATATCAAGTGCTATGCTTGATAGTAACATTTCAGTTTGAAAATAATGCAGGATTCTGGTTTGAAAGGAACACTATGCTTTGTTTTCTACTTGCTGTGCTCTTTATGCACATGATATAAACTTTACATGGACCATCACATGCCATTTATAAATGGAGAGATCCCCACAGGGCATGACAGAGTCCTATTTTACTTTTCTCACACCTCAGCCAAAACAGGATATAGGGGAGAAAATCTGGGTTTCCTTTCTCCATTGTCTCTATATCTAGAAAAAGGAAGGGAAGAAAAAGAACTCACAGAGTCATGTGATAAACTCGATGTGTAGGTATGAAAACCTCACATAAGAAAGAACTGTGCGTTGAACTGTAACATTTATTAATATAATTGCAGCAAAACTACCATCAGATGGTCCCCCCAAGCCGAAAAGACCTCCTAAGCCCAAGAAGGTAGAAATAATAAACTCTGATTCAGAATCAGAATTTGGCACTCCAAAGAAGGCCGCTACTCCCAAAGGTAAGAATTTGGGGGGTTGCAAATCTCCAGTTGAATTAGCAATATCAATAAAGATGTTTCAGGATCTTCATCTCAAAAGGAAGACCCATTTGTTGCAGGAAGCCGAGTATGAAATCAGTATATATATATATATAAACTAAAATACCCGATAGCCTCTCTCCAAAGCTAACAATGGGGGCGAAGGAGCTACAGAGAAGCAGCCTCTTAGCTGACCAACAGTTAGCTGGGTTGGGTGGGAGGTGAAGACAGTTAAAAATTGTGCCTTTTTGGCTGTATGTCGACATTATGGTTGTAAGTCGAGCCGGTTGTAAGTCGAGGTATCACTGTATTAGTAAAAAGGGCCGGGATAGTAGGTAAGCAGAGGGATACATCCATCATAATCAAATCCATTTGCAAATTATGAATACAAATGGAAATATCAGTGATTTCAGCAGGTTGCAGATTGTATAGTAGTTATGCTTGTATTCGTGGAGGGGGAGATTTTCATATACTGGCAACTATTAGTTGCCCTAGAATAAATGAATAAATTAATGAATTTTGTGAAATAAAATGATTGATATTGATAAAGGACACTGAGTTGTTAAACCAGTACCATTCACTTTCATTTTTCATTTTATTTCAAGGAGGGATGTGTAGAAATTTGGGTATGTCATTAGTAGATGAAATGAAAAAAAGGTTAATAGGCAGCATTTCTTCTGATATTGTCAAAATTGAGTTGTTTATCTTCTGATTATTACGGTGGCTTTTATATTTTAAATGGGGTTCATTATTATTGCATGTAAATGACTATAATGTGTGTAAAGACTTGTCAGTGAAGTATACCGTAAAACTTCAGTGTTCTTTGAGTTAATCGATTTGATATTTCAAATAATGCAAATGTTTTATTGAATTTTTAGTAGGAAAAGGCAGGGGTGCAAAGAAAAGGAAAGCCTCTGGTTCTGAAAATGAAGGTGAATACAATCCTGGGAAGAAAACTCCAAAACCATCAGCAAGCAAGGTAATTTAAGAATTTGGAAGTTAGACATCCTTGTTACTGCTATTATTGTAATAGTATGAAAAATGTACACAGTTTAGTACACTGGGGTGATAAAGACATTAGTTTATACAAGTTACTTTAGGTAAAAATTGTTTTAAAATCACTGTTGATTTTATAGAACAGTTGAAGCATCTTCAAAAACAAGGGTTTATATATGGGATCTTTTGTATTGATATAGTTTTTCCAAACATTTCATTAAAACAGAAATTGAAGAAACCATCCTTCGACCAAGATTCAGATGCAGACATCTTCCCCTCCGACTTTGCCTCCGAAACAGCATCTAGACCAAGGACAGGTCGGGCTAGAAAAGAAGTGAAATATTTTGCAGAGTCTGATGAAGATGATGATTTTGCTATGTTTTAATTAAGTGCCCAACGAGCACACAAACTTCCAACAAATATCTTATGTTGTCCTTTTGTCCCTTTCTGTCGCAGACTTTTTGTACATTCGACTTATTTTATGTGATGATGTAATTGATGTTTTTTATTATTGTGTGTAGGCATTTTAACATTTTGTTCTTACACCTACAGTTTTATGCTCTTTTTTACTCATTGAAATGTCATGTATTTGTCTGACCGGCTTGTAGAAATGTTCTAGAAAGCTGTGCAAAAGCACACATTTTAACTGTCACGGTTGCAAACTGCAAACCTGCTTTTTGAAATGAAGTTTAAACATTAAAAAAATATAAAACTGTTTACTGTGTGTGGAGACTTGGATTAAAGAAACACTCACGCAGGGTTAAAATAAATATATTTTATTCTTTGCCAGGAGATTCCATGGAAAAAGGTAAACAGTATATGAACATAGAAAGCATTGTTAAACAATCTCAATGTACAAACAGAGCCAGTGAAAGTACATCACAGACTTGCTAGAATATATAAAAAAATCCACTAGTGCTTGTAAATGAAACCTAAGAAACTGACACTTTAAAAAAATTGTAACCACTCTACCACATTTTCCACTCTGTTTTATGGTGAATAACAAAGTCATTGAGGTGGGTTCTTTCCTCTGGTTTGGGGTATTCTAGTGACAGTCCTTCAGGACCAGATGAAAGATCTGGAGCTGAAGGGCAGTTTCTCCAGAATTGTTTTTCATTAGTGTCACCAGCTCAGAGGTAGCAAATATGCCTGGTCATTAGCCCATGAAGCTTCCCTAACAGCTTGTGAACAAATTAATATCACTGATAACACTGGAAAGTGTTTCTGCCTTGAAGGCTATAACTGAATCAAAAATTTAGGATTATTTTTTTAAATGCAGAGGCCAATCAAGTAATAACCTCCTTCATAAGTTTTAAAGTGACATTAAAAGTGAAACAGATTACATCCAAATAACTGATCTGGCAGTTACACTTACACAGAAGTTCCTTCTGCTAGTGCAGTGAATTTCTTTGTTTCTTCTTGCTGAAAAAGAACTGAAATACAAACCAAGGCCGTAAAAAACAGCAATGACTAGTCTTCATCCTAACCAAATTAGAATGTTTTTTCTTTCTTAGAATGCTCTTAGCTGGACATGCAACTTGCCCAGTATACAAGCATGATGTCTGAGTCATTTAATGTATGCAACAAAGAAAGGAAAGCACCGAACATCCAGTATAGAAAGTACAGGCCCATATATCTGTATGTACAAAGTCATCAGAAATGATACAGCCATAATTTTAACCTCTTTTTTGAGATTTCTCTTTTCGTCTTGCAGTCTTGGACATTCATAAGTGAAGCTTTACTTGTTTTTCAATTCATGAAATAGTTGGCTTAATATTTCAAAAGATGGATACCTTCTAATTAAGCTGCAAGGTGTGTGTAACATACATATCCATGCCTCTCATGGATACATATATTGTATGTCTTGGTCCTTGTTGCATTTTAGTGTATGTGTATGTCCAGAAAACAAGCAGCAGTAAAGCCCATTCTTTTATGTCGTCCCTGTACATAAAGTTTTGGGAATGTAGCTGGAACGTATCTTATTGCACCAGTGGGGACTGAGTTACGTGACTATTATCCACTGAGCTTGGGGAGATACTGGGACTGCGCTCTGTTGTAGTCCCAGTTGAACTTGGTGTCAGTGGTTCATGTCCTTCAGAGTTCTCCAACATTTCCTGGATGAGAGGTGGCATAGATCCGGGGATTTCCATTTTGAGGGTAATGACACGTTCAGCACCTTTCAAAAACAAAAATACAAAAACAGATCTAAAGTGGATCAATGTGCAGTTACATTTACCTCTGGTACAGCAGACAACTTTGAAAAGATTCAGAAAAATCACAACCTTGGCTTGCTATTTGGAGGAACATCTACACAGCCATCATTATGCTTCTGCATTCAAGAAGGCAATACTC
>JAIOUR010215835.1:0-10066 GCA_020711275.1 Calotes versicolor
CCAACGGGGAAATGCAGAGCCAGAGGTTGGTGGTTCGATTTCCCACAGTGTTTCCCTGATGGCCTCCAATGCTGTAAGCTACCTTGAGTCCTTTCCAAGGAGAAAGGTGGATTAAAATATGTTAAATAAACAAATAAGTGAAACAAATTGCATTGTTATCTATATTTTCATTTCTTCTCACTTGCCAATTTACCTTTTGTTCTACTATGGAAGTAAGGGGCACAACATTACAATGTGGCCCTGAGTGAAAAATTAACTAGTTCAAGTACTACTAAGAAAAAGTAGTGCAGAGCAACTACATGCAGCTACATTCAGACTGACGAAGCTGTTTGGATGAGCAGCGAAACGTTTCAGTCTCTCTAAGAGAAAGAAGTCCAGTTGCCATGAACCAACTTGCAGACAAATTCCCCTGGGTGACTGAGAATCTTCACAGACACATTCAACCAAAGCCTGTAGTTGCAAATCCCGCTCCGAGAGGACTAATAGTAGCTTTACCATTGACTCTTTCCATGCATATGGTGCCGTACCTGGAACCTGCCAAAAGAGCAAGAGCTACCCGTCTGACAGCAGTGTGTGCAGAGATTGCATCGAATTGTCATCACATTGGCAATGAGAGCAAATCAAGGACATCCTTCAGACAACGAAATCGCTAAAGTGGCTCTGGGCCAGTAATGTCATAAAACATGAACCTGTGGAACGTGAGCTGTCATTTATTCTCGTGCCAATTTGCATGCTTATTTATTTATTTATCTTTCTGAAATGCAGCACAATGGAAACAATAACAGGAAGATTCAACTGGCAGAGGTCTCACCTCTATTTTGTATAATTTGACGCTTAAAAGCTTACACGTAAAACATGTAAATATATGCAGACGTGGAAGTAGGCCTCAGTATGGAAATTACAGAGAAGGACTGAGGAAGCCACAGGCTATAAACAAGAACACCATAATGGCTATAAACACTTAAGAAATGCTCTAGAGATGCTCGCAGTCTCTTTGTGCTGATACTTGTGTCGATATTCTGGAAGATGTAAGTTTTTCTGCCAGCTGTAAGAAATTCAATCCAAGCTCTGATTGAAGGGATCCTTGTACCTATATCAGAGTGTCTACTGGCATTAGCAGAGTCCTTCCTCCCACTATTTATGCACATGGATGGATCCTTAGATTTGTTGTCAGGTACAATTTTGAACTGAGAGTCATTTTCAAGCCACTGCCCTTTGCTATCCATTAAACACCACTGGGAAAGAACATAGGTATGTTCCTGCCTAAGTACTAATTTTCTTTGGCAGCCAGAGGTGAGAGGAAAGAGGTGACATAAAAATACCAAAATTATAGCCAGTAGATGCACAAAAATAAAAGGTGTCGAGAAAAGGCATACAAAGTTCTCAGAAAAAGTATAGAAGTGTGCTTGAAAGACACACTTGGTCACAATCAAATGTTAAGAATACTGCTAGGAACTGTCACCTGGGAATTGATGTCACTCGCATGATTTTAACATTTTAGCATAGCTGAGTGCATCTTTCATGTGGATGGTTTTTCTAAAGCTTGGGACTATCTGAGATTGCCTTCCCCATTTCTCTTCCCCCCCCCTCTCTCTCACACACACATCATTCAGGATAGAAAATTTGCCTTCTCATTTTAACATAGAATAAGGAGGTTTCTCAAGCTTCCTTTGCTAGCTGACTGCTGTGGGGTGGACTAGATCTGGACTAAAACAGCTGTACTTGGGCAAAAGTGTCCACTGGAACAATGAATGCAAAGATGCATATTGGAATGTTATGGCAATTCACATGCACAGAAAACACAGTGTCTGCCCATGTATATAAATTTAGGGTGTAAGAGAGGACGAAGCATCTCCTTTATCCTCCCAAAGGCCCATGGCATTATTATATATTTATTCTTTTTTCCCTTTCTTTGTATGATCATACACCCAAAGTTAAAAGAAACAAGAACAAATAAAAACAATTAAAACAGCAGTTATATAAATATAAATAATTTACATAGTTAATAAGATACATTGCTTAATAACTTAATAAGATATTACTTAATAAGTTATTATATATTTATTACATTTATACCTCACCTATTTAATTCTGCTCAAAGCATGTGTTGTTGATCATACATAGCTTGACAATGATGGCATTTCATTCCTGTGTTGCCCTTGTCTGCTTACTCCTTTACGTTTTGCACTTTTGACTTTCTTTTATGTTTCACTCCACCATGTTTCTGCTTGCCAGTATATGACTACACAGAGAGAAAAATAAGAATTGATCTACTGTGAAGTTGCACCTGAGAAGCTGGGCTTTTCCAAGTGAATTCACTTTAATTGGCCACACAAGAGTCAAGAGAGGAAACTGGCAAAAAAAGGCCTTGTTTGCATATTGTTAATATAGCTTTCATGTAGCCATCCACCTTTGCAGAAGGCATGGCCATCCAGCCTAGCCAGGGCATAGCTTAATAAGATGTCATCAGAACTAAGAGGCAATTTCTTCCTCACAGTCTATCTGTCTCTGTCTCTCACTCTCCTTTTCTTGTTTTTTTAAGGGATGGATTGGGGATGCCTAGCACAATAGTGTTAGCACCACATTTTGAAAAGAGAAAAATGGTATTTATTGGTAAAGATCTGCCCTGCCAGTGTTTTAACACTGTCCCTTGGCACCTCAACATCATCTTCTTCCTACCATCTAATAACCATCAGAGCCTTTGCTGAAAAATAAAGACAAAGGCCAGGGATTGTGTCCTGACAGAGCAATCCAAGAAATACCTGCAAGAACCAGGAAGAGCCTCTGGCTACAATGGAGAATGAGTAAATGCTGCAGGGCTGCCCTCCTGCTTATCCTCCCTCTTAAGGCAAGATAGATGAGTGCGTTTCCTGAGGTGCTTGAAGCAGTAAAACACAGGTGGGAGAGGGGAACTGTGTGTGAGAGAGAGGAAATGCCTTGGGCGTTTCATTGGTAGGTTCCCAAGTTCTCCCCATGGATGGTGAAGGCTAGATGGTGATTAACTGCTTGAGTATAAAGCCTATTTTCTCTCTGGGGGAGAAATGTGTGTCTTCTCTTATCACCAAGTCAACCACCAGTACTTCTATACACAATATCTGCATCAGTACAAGTGATTAAACCACCCAACCTAAGATGTTTGCTGGCAAAAAAAAATTGAACCAAACCTAAAACATTTGCTAGCAAAAAAAAATTTTTTGAAGCCCCAGCAGTAAAGGAAAAAAACCTACACCGGTGTAAAGGCTTTTTCTTCTACTGCTGGGGCTTCAACTTTTTAGTGGGGAATGGAGTCTGGACTAATTCAGGCTGACTTTTGCATTGTGTAAACTTGTTAGTACCATATATATATAATTGTTGTGACCTAGCATGTATATACTGTATGTGAGTATAAGAATGCTTTAGGTGAGTTATATACTGTAGTACCTCGGAATACAATTACCTCGGGTCACCATGATTTCGAGATATGACAACCAAGGCAATCATATTGCATTGCTCTGGATATGAACAAAAAATTACGATCAAAGCAAGCGCACTCCGTAACCACTTTCTGGTTGCACAGGATAGATGCACATGGAGCTAATGTACATGCGCAGTGTGCAACCACTTCCTGGTAGCACCCTGCACAACTATGGAAAGTCTTGGGCTGCAATTATTTTGCCATCCAAAGAATGTTGGGGATGAATTAAAACTTATTTTATTTATTTATTTAACATTTTTAACCCACCTTTCTCCTTGGAAAGGACCCAAGGCGGCTTACAGCATTGGAAGACAGTATGCAAAGTTGATAGTAGCGAGTACATAATCAATTCACAAGAAACAATGTAGACAATATTCAAGGCTAACGACAAAGAAACTTCAAGCTGGTGTACTACTGTAATTGAACATTGTAACCAATTGGCTTCTGCCTAGTGCTGCTAGCCAATGGATTTTTGAAGGGATTATCTGTGAGACAGAAGAAGCAATGGCAGGATATGGCTTATTCTTCTTACTGTGTTTGTCTGTTAGCATGAGAACTTTCTGTTGGGAAGTAGTATTTTTCCGTTATGCTCTCTACCATTTCCGTGTTATTAAGGAAGCTATTATGAAACTGTCATTAAGTTTGCCAAGCATAACTCTATACCAAGTAAAATGTTCAGGAACTGCTACAGTTCTTGAACATCTTTATTTTTGAACATGCTAAACAGTATACTTTCTTAAAGTTTCATCATGACTGAATGAATATTCTTTCAACCACTGGCACACATATGTTCATATAAAGTTGCAAGAAAAAGTATGTGAACATTTTGAAATTTCATGGTGTACTGCATTAATTCGTCATATGATGTGTTCAGACCTTCATCTAAGTCAAGATGACTGGTAAATATAATGTGCCTAAAATAATACCCCCTCCCTCACCACCACCACCCCCCGGGGAAAAACTGAACTTTCATATATTTATTGAATACACTCGTTCAACATTCAAAATGCTAGTAGGAAAAGTAAGTGACTCCAAAGGTTCACATACTTTTTCTTGCAAATGTGTAATATATCTACAAAGGGAGAATCTATTCATGATCTGTGTGAATATGCTCATGATTCATACACTATATATACACATTCTAAAAAGCTTCAACAAAGCAGAGCATCCCAGTTCCAGAGCATTTCTCACATCAATTCTTAACAGGGCCACACTAACATCGAAAGGGGTGGTGATCGCAATCTGTTTCAATTGCAACAGAACTAGGGTGATCTTGTTAGGCTGGATCAAGTAATGCCCAATGAGTCCAGCTTTATATACTTCCAGGGAAACCTCAGAAGCCTGGGTTTGTCACAGTTGTCATTTATCCCAATGAAAAGTTTAACTTCAGAATAAAACCAAACAATCATTAACAAAATCCATCTAAATATGTTTCACCGTTGGAATACCAGTACGTCTAGGCAACATCAGCTTGTCTAATTTCAGAAGCTTTATTTATTTGCATTGCTTCTATGTTTTTTATGCAAAGTATACTTCAGAATTGCTTTAAAATACAGCTATCAAGAAATCTGTAGGCACAAATACTTTAAAAATATGGAAACTTGACATAGGTTGTAGGCATATACTTGTCGAAATGCGTTCCAAAACACAGGAGCAAAAGTACAAGGAAATACCAAAAAGAATGTTTTATGTTCCATTCTAAGAATATAAGAGCGTACATTCCTCTAACGTTTGTGATCTGTTATCCTTGGAGGATTTAAAGAAAAGAAGGCACATGTGTATGGTGAATCTCTTGTGGATAATGCCATATTTCCTTGTCAGTTTCTAGTTCAAGCATGGTGCAGCAAAAATCGTTTAGATAAAGGGCATCACAAGAGGCTCCTAAAACTAGATTTTGCTTGTATATTTTTCCACAGTCTGAAATAATAATATCCAAGGCTTCTTGCTATATGGGATTTTTTAAAATAAGTAGAGAGACATGTAAAACATATTTTTAGATCAAAGCTGAATTGCACATTAAGATTTAAGGCCCTAATTGTTTCCTAGAGCTATGATTTTTTTTTTTGCAGAAAGTGAACACATCTATCTATTTTGAGGTATTCTGTGTTGCCTCTCCTCACTCATTATTATTATTATCTTTGAATTTTGCCTTGATTGTTTCTTGAGAACTGTTATTTATACTGTATACTGTCCTCCAATGTTGTAAGCCCTTGGGTCCTTCCCAAGGAGAAAGGCGGATTAAAATATGTTAAATATATAAATAAAAATAAAATATTTTAGCTAATGACAGGGTTATTGTATTGTATTGCATTGCATTGCATTGCATTGCATTGCATTGCATTGTATTGTATTGTATTGTATTGTATTGTATTGTATTGTATTGTATTGTATTGTATTGTATTGTATTGTATTGTATTGTATTGTATTGTATTGTATTCTTCTGCATAATATATTATATAGGGTTTTAGCTTATGGTTTTGCTGTATTTTGTCAACTACCCAGTGATGGATAACACTTATGGGTGGTACAGACATAGCAATAAACACCTGGTGGATGATGAAGTATTGGGAAACCTTTGCTATCATTGCGCCCATCCGTTCGAAGCCAGGGCATATGATATCTAACATGATCATTTGGCTGTCCTTTGCGTCCTTTGCGTAATACAGGTTGTATTAATGTCAGTTTTATGCAAGGCTGTAAATAATCCATTCTTCTTCTGAGTACTTCAGAATAGAGATGGCTATTGTTGATTATGGAGAATGTTGAAATAGTGTTTTCCAGTATGCCTTTGTAGAAAACGTGACCAACAGAGCATCTTCTCAGGTGTTTGTTATTTGGCAAAATCAGCAAGCTGTTTAAAATTATGCACAATGGACAAAGATACAAGTAGAACAAAGATACAAAGATACAAGTAGAACCCCTGACCTTGGGTAAGCCACGTGGACTGGAAGTCCCAGAAATGTTGAGCATAAGTTGTGCTGGCTGGGGTTTCTGGGAGTTGCAGGCCGACAACTGAAATACTAGTTGGAACCACTAAAATATTACATGGAATGTTACATTTAAAATACAATTACAATTTCAGGTTATCTCAGAATATTTAGTTGCCATTATAGCTATGTGTGTGTGTTTTAAAAAACAAGCCTTTAATGTCACACTCTTCAAAGCAGATATATTTGTTACTGTTTAATAGTTGTTTTAAAAACAGTAGAATGATTCAAGTTTCTAGTCTCTGGTACCCAATGCACCTAAACCTAAGGTATGAGGTACCCAAACTTAAAGCCATGAGCTTCATGCACCCTTTGAGAAGGAACAGGAGACAAATCATCCCAAAACAAGTTGCCTGTATATACTCATGTATAAGTCGACCTGAGTATAAGCCAAGTAAACTATTTTTGCCATAAAACCATTAGAGAACAGGTATGTGGCTTATTATTATTGACACAAGTGTAAGTTGAGGGGGACTTTTCTAGCCCTAAAAAAGGTGTTAAAATCTAGATTTATACTCCAGTATATATGGTAAGTGGTCCCTTGCTATGTTAACAATGGCATAACTAGTTACACTCAGCAGGCTGAAGCACTGTCTGTCAGCTGCAAAGTCGGCAGCTTAATGGTTCAAATCCTGGGTGCCGCACAGCAGAGTGAGCCTCCACTGCTCGTCCCAGCTCCTGCCAACCTACCAGTTTGAAAGCATGCAAATACATGTAGATTAATAGGTACCACAGTTTTTTAAGTGTGAAAAGCACAGTGTTCCATGTGCCATGCCAGCTACATGTTCACGGATTTGCACAACACTGGTTCTTCCACTTAAACACAGAGATGAGCACTATCTCTAGAGTCAAATACAACTTGCACACATGTGTAAGGAGACTTGACCTTTACCTACTCAAAAAAGGACATTAATTACAAACAACTTGCCATTTGCAACTAGCTACTTCTAAACACTGGCTCAAATATTACTTTTAGCATGTAATTTTATCATCACTTCTCTAAATCTGCTCAAGCCTACACATACATTAAGCCTGAAAGAACATAGGGCTGTAATCGTGGTAAGTGGTAGGGAATGTACCCTACCCAGATGTCAAACATTCTGTAGAGACACTTTCAAGGTATATACCATTAAGGTTTCCTTCAGAGAAACACTGTAAAACCATTCAGTTGCATTTGCATACGCTTTGCAGACCTCTGTGGTGAATGTACTGAGACCTATCCTCCATCTGGAAATGGGGGTAGGCTATGGGAGGGGCAGGGTGTACCTTCATGCTCACATTACCACTACCCATTTAGCCCTTCCAGCTTACAGACTTGGTTTGTGAACAGGGCGTCCGAGAGAAAGAAATCAAAGCTCAGTTTAGCCACACAAAATGGCTAAATATTCTTTAAATCAGGCATGTCCAAAGTGAGACCCTCCAGATGTTCTTGAGCTACAACTCCCAGAAGCCTTCGCCCCCTAGCTGTGGTGCCAAAGGCTTCTGGGAGTTGCAATCTGCGAACATCTGGAGGGCCGCACTTTGGACATACCTGGTTTAGATCCTCAGTTCCAGCCGCTGCCAAGAATCTATGGAATGCTATGTAGGCAAGAGCACTTCTGAGCTTGTTCAGATTGCCTTTCCTGTCCTACTGACATCCTTGAGCGAGGCAAAAGGAGGGACCAGACTTACTGGGGCCCATGGTTGTGGCCGCAGCAGCGGTCTAGTCTGAGGAAGAGAGTGGTGCGCAATCTTCTAAGTTGCAGCCGGGAAGATCTGGCTGCATCACAAGATGTCTGAGACACCTCCCCCCCTTTTATAAGGGGAAGATCCCTGAAGTCAGATCAGTTGGAATGGAGGAGCAGAGCATCCCACCCTCCCAATCCCCATTTTTAAAAATAATATTAAATTACTCTTCACAACTTATGACATATGGCGTAAATTACTTGTTTCAGCTTATGGAAGGATATCGGGTCAGATATCGGCAATCTGAAGGACAGGTGTCGGTTTGCTTGGTCGAATGGTTACCGAAAGGTCATGGTTTATAAATGGGCAGCCTGTTGAACAAGTCTCCTGCTTTAAATACCTAGGCATGGCCCTTCAATCCACTGGAGCCAGAAAAGCACATATAAAATATGTGGCTATTCAAGGCAAATGCCATCTTAAGGTTCTACCAGGGGCGTAACTAAGGGGGGGGGGACAAGCACCATGGACAGCACCATTACTCCCATAGACTTCAATGCAATGTAGGTTGCTGTCCATGGTGCTTGTCCCCCCTTAGTTACGCCCCTGGGTTCTACCATGCTAAAGGGGGCCACTACATTCCAGCAGCTCAAAAACCTTTTCAGGCAAAGGCAGTCAGCCAGATGCTTTACGGCTCCTTTATGGGGCTTCCACCCTGCACCCTATAGAGCGTGTCCAATCCAAATTCCTTAGAGCAATCCTTGAGGTTCCAAGGTGTGTAACGAACATACAAATTTGCCTAGAAACAGGCTCGCTATCAATGGTAGCCAAAATTACATTAGCCTCTCTTCAGTACTGGCTCAAAATAAATTTTCAACAGCAGGGACTAACCCACCTTCTACTAATGGACAATTTCCAATCAAAGTGGCAAAAATCACTCCTAAATAAACTGCAAACTATATGCTTCTCCCCCAAACCTATCCTGGGTATGAAATGGGAGGAAGCAAAGTCAGTCCTCAAACTGAGAATAATGGACATCGAGAGGCAGGCAGATCTTAGCAGAAGCCCCAACTTTAGAGTGCCAGATATGCACAAATATCACCCGCTTCCCATGCTCTATCTACCACAACTGGAGACATACAAATTTAGAAAAGCCTTCACTCTGGCCAGGTGTGAGGTTTTCCCCTCTGCAGTGTTGGAAGGCAGGTTCAAGAAGGTCCCAAGGGAACAGAGACTCTGTCTTTGTGGATATGATGAAATAAAATGTATTGAACATATAATGCTCAGATGCCATAAGCATAACAAAAGCTGAGAAAAATACATTGCACCACTTCTAAAAGATATGAAAGGTCAGACAGATTTAGACTACTGTAACCAATTGCTAATTGACCAAAATCGGACAACTACTGAATTGGTAGCAAAATTCTGGGCAGCATGTCATAGTAGATAAAATAGACAGCTTAACTCATAAGTATTGATATTATGCCACTGTACTTGATGTTTCTAGAAGATCATGTTATGCTTCTTGTCTGTTTTATATGGATCTCCATGGTGTATGCTGGATTTTAAATTTTGCATTTTGCATTTTGTAATCCAATGTCCGGTGCATTGCATTTTATCCTAGTCCACTGTTTGTTGTTGTTGTTGTTGTTGTTGGTCCAATACCATAGCAATAAACTTGACTTGACTTGGTTGCCAAATCCCATGCAGGAAAAGGTAAGGCAGATCAGTATCCCCTGCTTGGTGAAAGGACATTCTGACTCCACCCAGAGGTGGAGAACAATAGAGAGGATTACACTCTTGTGGTAAAGATCCGCTAATACATGGACTACCAAATGTGAAACATTGAGGACAGGTGGGTCCCCCAATGCGTTACGTGCAGGGCCGTAGCTAAGAGGGGGATGGGGGATAGCACCATGGACAGCACCATACATTTGCATGCAAGTCTGTGCAAATATATGGT
>JAIOUR010216943.1:0-10050 GCA_020711275.1 Calotes versicolor
CTGAAAGCAAAATGTTGTATATATTCTTCTTGTTATGTTTATAGAGGAATGTAACCTACTGTTTTCTGAAGTTCTACAGTACACAGTAGCAGTTAGAAATAAAACAAGTTACCTGTTGTAACCTTGGTCATTCCAATGTCAGCCTATTCCTACCTATTCAAGATATTAGAGGAAGGGCAATCAGATAATCATTTTCCAATGTAAAATAACATGTAGCTAGATAATAATAATTCTGCATAATGTAATCTTGTATTATATTTATATTTATTACTTGGAGATCAGTATTTAGCACCAAAGGTTGATCTTTTGGGAGTTTCCCTTTTACTAAGAAGTTTCCCTGCTTTTGCAATGTCAGTTTATGTCCTATTTTTCACTTCATCTTTTATTTCTGTGATGCCATCACCTTCAGGTTGGATGATTGATGCAGAGAGTCGCCCCAAATTTCGAGAACTGATAGCAGAGTTCTCCAAAATGGCACGAGACCCCCAGCGCTATCTAGTTATACAGGTACTATTTATTTCTCTTAGCAAAATAATTCAAGTAGAACAAACTAAAAAAACTAGGTTAAAATAATTTGTTTGTATTTTTATTACTTAATAATGGCTAAATCAATGCAAATTCAGACTAAATAAAATTGGCAAGAGATTAATATTCCTCAATTCTAAATATAATTAAATTACATCTGTGAAGGACAAGTAAGTTGAACTGATTTCTAAAGATATCCTAGATCTACAATTACACTACTGTAAAGCAACAGCATGAGAGAGTGATATTTGGAATATAAGGACTGACAACTTATGGCAATTCCAGATAGAGTTGAGATAAGAAATAGGAAATAGGCTTGTTCACAGTGGCATAACTGGGGGGGGGCAAAGAGGGGCAAGTGCCCCAGGCGCGGGGCTCTAAGGGTGCAATCCTGCGCCCCTCTGCCTGGCCAATCACCAACTCGCCGCCTGGCAGGCAATGCCGGTGGTGCCCGCTGCCACCTCTGATGGGTGCGCGATTGGGGTGCACTCACCCCCTCCGCCCCCCTGGGAACCGCCGCCTCCCTGGGAGGTGGGAGTTCCTTGGTGGGGATGGAGATGGGGATTGTGCGGCCACCGCCGTGATCTCACCCCCTCCACCGCCCTGGGAGGCGGCAGTTCCTTGGTCAGGCAGAGGGCGGTGAGCGCGCTCCGACTGCACGCCCGGCAGCAGCAGCAGCAGTTCCTTGGTGGGGAGGTGGGATGATTGCGCTGCCGCAGCGATCACCCCCCCCCCACTAAGGAATGTCCCCCGCCCCCACCAAGGAACATTCCCCATCTCCACCAAAGAGCGGCAGCGGGCTATGAGGGGGGTGTTGATGTGCACGTGCTCCCGCCAGGGGACACCGCCGCCCCTTCTTACGCCTCTGCTTGCTCAAGCCAGGAGTAAGGTTTGTATTTTACCTCAAGATGGGGAAAGGTCATAGTTGGGACTAGGAATGCTTTGGGTGTCTTATTAAAAGCAGATAACTTTCCTAAGAATAAATGGCATTTCAGTTAGTAATGCATTGCTTAAAATCCTGAGTGTTATTCATGCTGATGTGTTGAATCTATATACATTGTTTATGAAACATGTACCATATCTTTAAACAGCGAACTATTAAGCTTCATCTCTCCTCGTGTTTTTTTTTAATAAAACATTGCTTCAAGTTCTAGAATCTGCCTCAGTTTACATTTGCTTCCAGGACAAGAGATAAGTAGTTTAAAGGAACCTTGGAAAGATTAAGTGTAATTACTCTGGCTCAGGTGTTACTCTACCAATGTAAATTATTACTGTTACCTCCTAAAGTGGGTGGTCAGCTCTGAGATGAAGCACCTCATTGTGAAGCCAGGGTTTTGGAATCCAATACTATGACTTAATAGGAGAAGAGCAAGACTCATATGGTATATCTAGAAGATCCTGGTTTACTATAAATTGTAAGAAAGTAAATGGCATATGGTTATTAATAAAACAGGAACTATGTAAAATTTTGCTTATCCCTGGTGTCAGTCACATTGCCAATATTAGTGAAGGACTGTCAAATGTTCTAGTATCACAAGCATTTTTACCTTGCTTCCTCTATTGTTATTTAGATCAAAGTTGATGAGCCTGAAGATGAGATTTTGTTGTTGTTCACATGGAAGGTGTCAACACAACCTTTCATTCAAAATTCTGGGTTCAATAATGAATAGACATGGGACCATCTGTACAAACATAAACACAAGTTTCTTCATAATCAAAATACTAAAATGCCCATAGAAATCATTCATAGAAACCATGTCCAAAGTATAAGCAGCAAGGAAAAATACTTCTAATAGATCACTTAAAAGTTACAATAATACAAAGTTTTTTTGTTCTACAGAACTCTTTATCAGTTAAAATGGTATATAAAACATGTGGTAAGTCAGTTATCTCAAACATTGTGCTAGATTTGATGCCCTTTGCTCGTGAAACCAAGTGTCTACAAAGAAAAATGAAGTTTAGGTTCCATGCGAAGCATGGATGAAAATTGTAACAATTTTCAGGCAAAAGGTTGCTGTAGCTTTTCCTGTGGTGTTATCAAAATTTTAATAAACGAATCTTCCTATTAATATCAGCTGCTAACATAAACCTTTTAAACCTTGTCAGGGAAGTCACATATTGAATCCCTGAACAATGTCTGATGCTAAGCCCTTCTTCTGAATTTAAGAATAAGAATGAAAAGTATTTTAAACAAACATAAGTGAGTTCATCTCAAGTACATATGCTTAATGATTACAATGTGTTTTAGTACTTTCATTTATCTGGGAGTCATGGCAACTGGACTTTTCTTGTTTGCAATTTTTATCTTTTTTAAAAAAATTATTTTATATTTTGACAATACAATACAATACAGTGCACCCCACCCCCGCGGGACCGTTCCATTCTTCTTGTTTTCTTCATAAAATCTTTTTTCTTCTTGTCACGTTCTAAAAGTCCTTCTTTCCAGAACTGGACTGCTTTGCTTGATGGTTTAGTCGCTTTCCCTCTTATTAATACATATTCAACAAATTTCCCCCACATATTATAAAACACGGATTTTTTACATTCCCCTCTCAGGACTTGTAAATTACATGTCAGTTTATCGTTCAAGGCTATGTTCCAAACTTCTTTGTATCAATCTTCCATCTTCGACTTCCAATTTCTGGCAATAATGAGTCTTCCTGCTGTCAGCATATTAATGACTAAATCTCTAATATTACCATCTAATTGACTATTAATATACAGTGATAGTAATGCCATTTCTGGATTACATGCAATATCTTATATGTATTATCTCCTTTAATTCATAGAAAATTTTCTGCCAAAAGCTTTGAACCTTTTCACATTGCCACCATAGATGGAAGTAGGTACCTTTCTCTTTTCCACAATTCCAGCAGCTCCTCGAATACATTTCCTTAATTCTATTTAATCTAATTGGTGTCAAGTACCATCTTAAAGATAATTTAAATAAGTTTTCTTTTATTCTTACAGATAATGATCTCAAACATCTATTTTTCCAAATTAAGTTCCATACTTCACTTGAAAATTGTCTGTTTAAATCTTGCTGCCATACTTCTTTTAAAATTTCCTGTTCCTTTCCTTCATCTAAGGAGCGCTGAAAAATATTATGCATCTTACTTATTACTCCTTTAATGTTATCCTTAGCCCCCAAGTCTTCATATCCTAAGATAAGTTGTTCCATATCTGAATATTCTCTGCTTTGGTTATTTTTTCTAAACCAGCAGGTCCACTTTTCCAACTGAACATAATTTATCCATATTAATTCATTTGAATTAAAAGCCCTCTCGAGATCCCCTCTAGACTTTATTTTTTTGAACCAGTCTTTTAATCTAGCTACTTTCCGTCTTTTAAATAAATCCAAATAACTTTTCATATTTACCAGAAAAATTTCCAACTCGGTTACTAAACATAATGGTGATGTCCCTGGACTTAACTTCTTTCTATATTTATTACAGTTATTTAAAAGGGAATTCAGAAAGGGATTCCCAACTTCTAATGATTTTTTCTTTTTTAGTGGACCAAATAGGCATTGATTTATATCTTCCGTTAAATCTGATGATTCTAAATTCCACCAAATTAAATTTTCTGGTCTATATATTATCTCACCTAGCCATCTAAACTGATAGGCCAAATAATAATTTCTCAGATGAGGGATACCTAAACCTCCTTGCTTTTGAATCATATACCAGTACATTTTGTTTATTCTAGACTTTTTTACACCATTGCAATACTTATTTAACATTGTTTGGGATTCTTCCAATTCTCTATCTTGTAATTGAATAGGTAAGGCTCCAAAAATAAAATTATCTTATCCATAAGAGAGTTGAAATCTCCCCCCATAATGAGATACCCCTTCAGAACTCTTTCCACCTGATCCCAAAGGTTCTGATAGAATACTTTCTGTCCAGTATTTGGTGCATAAACATTATCAATGTATAATCCTCTGAAGCGAGGGTTATCTGCATTATAATATATCTTCCTTCATCATCTTTCATTACTTCATTAACAATACATTCACAATTTCCATTGATCAATATAGCGAACCCCTTGGCTTTCGATACCCCAATTTTTTTTGACAGTTCAGACTTCACCTCTTTAATTTCTTTTCTCAGATCACGCTCAAGATCAGTAATCTGACCAGCAATGTCCTTCACAGCTGATTTTAATAAGCTTGCGAATTTGTCTTCTAATCCAATGGTGCCGGATGCCATTTCAAGGGGAGTCTCGGGAGTCTCGGAACTTTCCAAACTACTGAGGCTGCTATCAGAACTTAATCTTTTAATAGTACGATCAGAGGGTTTCATAGAAGTTTTTCTAACCCAGGTTTTGAAGCTAAGCAGAGGGACTTTCATCTTTTTAAGAGGCATATAGCAAAGTCCCGTAGTTATGTCGTCCAGCAAAATGTTTCAGCCATTAGCCTCAAAAACGAAAGTAATTAATTTCTCTCCTCCGTGATACAGTAATCTCCAGAAAGCTTCCTCCCCTCAGTTACAGTTGCATTAAAAGTAGAATACTGGTAATTAACTACAGGATCATATCTTTAAAGTGTGATATTCCTCATTAACGAATATGTTCTCCCTGGAGCTCCCCACTCAGGCTCCCATCTCTCCACGGCCGGTAGCCACGCCCCTGTAATTTTTATCTAACCATCTAAGTAGCTTCTTTGGTCTGAAGAAGGTCGGGGAGAGACTCCAATGTATATTCCAGATTGATTTCACTTCCATCTGGTTTGAATAGGCTAGTTAGATGGACAATACCCTAGTCTAAATAGGCACATAACAATAGCCTTTGTTATGTGAGGGATTTTCTATATGCACATGTATGGCCTCTCTGATCCCTCTCTCAAACCACTTGTTCTTCAAATGAATGTCCTTTGTCCTTCAAATGAAGGTACACTGCTAATTCTAGTCCTTAGCTGTTGCACCTCCTGAACTAGAACATCCTCCTGTTTAATTGCTGCTTGATTTCTCCAATGTAGAGCTCTGAACATTCCTCTCTGCATTGGACTGCATATACTATACTGCCCATGTTGTGTTTTTGGTGTCTGATCTTTCGGGTGGATGAGCCTTAGTGTGTTTGTGGTGGGGGAGTTTGAAGTGCATGGGTATGTGGTGCTTACCAAAAAAATAATGTTGAGCTGCTCTGACACACCTGCCATGGAAGGAATGACCATGTTCCTCCATCAGCTCTGGGTCTCACACTGTTCCATTGTCCTGCTGGGCTGGGTCACAGCCTTGTTAAAGGGCCACTTTGGATATCCACAGGCCTTAAGGCCTGATTTATTTCAGTTCCAGCAAAATGTTGCTTCACTTAACCTCTCATATACAGATTTTTCTCCATCCTAACACTTCTAATTCCATTATTCTAACTGCCAAACTGTAGCTTCTTAATCTTTAAATATAAATGCGTGCTCCACTTCCAGGAGCTCCATTGACTTCTGGCATCCACTAATCACACTGTTCCCCAACATTCCAAGACAAGCAATTGCGACAGCTGCCACCTCCCCCACAGATCTGCCTGGTGAAGCTGTAGGCAGAGAAACATGAAGCAAATTCTGACTTTTTATTTCAGCAAAATATTGGTAATCTCCTGATCTAAGTCAGTGGTTCCCAATCTTTGGTAACCCAGGTCTTCTTGGGACTGCAATTCCCAAGAGCTTTCCCCACCAGCTGTGCTTACCAGGGTATCTGGTAGCCAAAAAAACACCTAGATTACCTGAGGTTGGTAGCCATTGAAAAGAAGACAATTAAAAGCTTGTAGTTAGTTCCCCTGCATTGATAATGCCTGAATAAGGTTTATCTGTTATGGCCTGATCATGTTTGAGTCCCCTTATCCAAAATTCCAAAATTAAGAATACTTATTTCCATCACGAATTTGTTATAGACTGTTCAGAGCTAGGGTAATAAAATCACTTATTTGGTCTAAATTGTCATTAGAATGAATATGAGATATACTCATCATTGCCATCCTTCAGTCTCAAGAAACTATGGAATCATGCCTGGAGTAGAAATCCAAATGGTTCTCTCCAGGGCACGAGGCCTGGGTAGGTTGATATGGAGGTTAGGCTGTTACCCAAGCAGCAATACCCCCCTCTCCACGTAGCTGGAGTGGTCTAATGGAACGGCAAAGCCGATATGATTAGTTCCAACTGCGTCGCAGGAGTTGCCAGAACATGATTGTATATAGTCATGAACTGTCTTTGGGACTCCGGCTCCGGATTTTGCCTCGAGGTTTACTCCTGAAGCCTTTTCCAATGGTGGATATAGCCACATGTATACACAGGAAAAGCATCCAAAGGAAAACAATGTCATAAAGATGTGGATTTTTTAAAGCTTGCAAGCAACTATGTAAGATGGCTGTTTTCTTCTGAAGGTACTCTGTAGGCTTCCTTAGAGGCATATGATTATCCTAATGTTGGGCTGGGTGTAAATTTTATCGAGCAGGGCTCTTCTTATAGATTAAAGTGCCTGTGTGTAGTTACCATGAGTATTCTTTATTGTAGTCTGAATTCATAATGTACAAGTTAAGCTATAGGGACAATTTATCAAATATGTAAGTTTGAAGTCTCTGATCCTTAGTGTGATTTGTCTTTGCACAGGGCGATGAAAGAATGCATTTACCAAGCCCAACAGACTCAAAGTTTTACCGGAGCCTGATGGATGAGGAGGACATGGAAGACATTGTGGATGCAGATGAATACCTTGTTCCACATCAGGGATTTTTCAGTAGCCCATCAAATTCTCGGACACCTCTCTTAAGTTCACTAGTATGAAACTACTTCCGAACACAATTTAATGATATCAACTGATAGCTATGTACAGGATAGATATACAGTGGTCCGTCGACTTACAAATTTAATCCATTCCCAATGGACATTCAGAAGTTGGAAAATGCATAAGTCGAAAAACGGTTCCCCATAGGAATGAGCATCGGGGTACTAATCTCACCTAACTCTGCCCACCAGGCTTCTCTGTTCAACAACAAGCAAGACCTGGGGGACAGGGGGGTGGGGTATATCGAAACTCCATCCCTCTCACCAGACACCCTATTCCCCAATTCTCTGGATTTGAATGTATGCTGCTTAAAGTAGGGGCCCAAGACAAAACAGGGATTCTCTTGGTGTATCGCCCACCTCGTGGCACAACAACGTCACTCCCAGAGCTAACTGAGCTAATTTCAGGGTTGGCATTAGAATACCCACTACTTATTGTCCTAGGGCAGGGGTCTGCAACCCACGGCTCTGGAGCCGCATGTGGCTCTTTCATCCCTCTGCTGCGGCTCCCTGTTGCTCAAAATGTGCATCACAACCACATGGTTGCGCCATCTTGGAGTTGGAAGCAATTGAATTTAGGGCTGAGTGGACAGACATGCCCATCAGAAGTGTGCATGCATGCAGGGGCCCATGTGGTCTGGGCCAGCTTATGGGGGAGCAGGTTGGCCCTGGGAGGTGGAGCCAAAAAAGCCACATGGGCACAGAAGCTTTAAATGGGGCTGCCAGCCCAGAAGCTGGGTTGCCCGCGGCAGAGACAAGAGCACTGGGAGTTTTGTGGCTCCCAGTGTTTTCTTTTCTGTAGGAAAAGGGTCCAAGTGGCTCTTTGAGGGTTGAAGGTTGCCGACCCCTGCCCTAGGGGATTTTAACATTCATGCTGAGGCAACCCTGTTAGGCGTGCCTCAAGAGTTCATGACTTCCATGTCCTCCATGGGCCTGTCCTAAAGGGTGTCAACTCCTACCCATCCTGCAGGCCACACCTTAGACCTAGTTTTCTGCTCTGTCTTAGATGCAGGCATGTTTAAGGTAGAAGAACTCTCGGTATTGCCATTATCATGGACGGACCACTATCCTATACAATTCAGGCTCACTGCAGGGACGGAAGCCAGACTAAGACTAAGGCAATCCGTCCCAGAAAGTTGATGGAGCCAGATAGTTTTGTGGCTGCCCTTGGAGAGTTCCCTGCCAGCCTGACAGATAACTCTATTGAATCCCTCATTGAGCTGTGGAATGGACAAATGGAAAAAGCTATCAACTTGATTGCCCTTAAACGTCTCGTCCCTCAGAGTAGAATTAAGTGTGCGCCATGGTTTACCCAAGAGCTGGCAGATATGAAACGAGAGGGACGTAAACTGGAACGTCGCTGGAGAAGAAGTAGGAATGAATCTGATAGAAAGATAGCTAGGGCCCATTGGAAGGCATATTCCTCAGTGGTGAAAGCAGCTAAAAAGGCTTCTTACTCAGCTTCCATTGCTTCTGCACAGAATCGCCCAGCAGAGCTTTTTCGTATAGTTAAAAACCTGGTTCATGCCCCTCCCCAAGTAAATGATGCACACCACCCTCCATCCCTTTGTGAAGAATTTGCCCAACATTTTGCAGGAAAGATTGCTCAGATCCGCTCTGGCTTGGATGCGGCAGATGTCTCAGGCACTTCAAATGTAATTGTTCCACCTGCTTGTCATGTGCAAATGGATGAGTTCCAGCTTCTGCAGCCTGAGGATGTAATCAAGACCCTAGGAGAAGTGAGAGCCACCATTTGCCCATTAGATCCTTGCCCATCCTGGCTAATAAAAGCAGCAAGAAAAGGGCTGGTTGACTGGGTAGGAAAAGTAGTAAACGCCTCCTTACAACAAGGTAAAATTCCAGGTGCCTTAAAAGAGGCAATAGTAAGACCTCTATTAAAAAAGCCCTCCTTGGATCCCACAATACTAAATAACTACCGGTAACAAATATCCCATTCCTAGGGAAGGTAATAGAGCGGGTTGTGGCCTCGCAGCTGCAGAGGTTTCTGGACTACACAAATTACCTAGATCCATTTCAGTCTGGTTTCAGACCTGGCTATGGAACAGAGGCGGCTTTGGTTGCCTTAGTGGATGACCTTCACCGAGAATCAGACAGATGATCTGTGTCCCTACTAGTGTTACTCGACCTCTCAGCAGCTTTTGATACTATCAACCATAATATCCTCCTGACCCGTCTCTCTGAAATGGGACTTGGGGGCACCGTTCTACAATGGCTCAGGTCCTTCTTGGAGGGCAGAACCCTGAAGGCAGACCTAGGGGATTCAAGCTCAGCACCACGGCCACTCTCCTATGGAGTCCCTCAGGGCTCGGTGTTGTCTCCTATGTTATTTAACATTTACATGAGACCACTAGGAGAGATCATACGAGGTTTTGGGGTTCACTGTCACCAGTATGCAGATGACATTCAACTATACCTCTCCCTCCCACCGGAAGCCAAAGAAGCTACTTCAGTTTTTAGATCAGTGCCTAGAATCAGTAATGAAATGGATGAGGGAGAACAAGCTGAAACTCAACACAGACAAAACAGAAGTGCTTAGGGTAAATTGAAAGACAGAGCAGGATGTAGGGATGCAGCCAGTACTTGATGGGATAACCCTGCCACTGAAAAAAGAGATGAGAAGCCTGGGGGTGCTCTTGGACTCGTCCTTGAGCCTGGACGCACAGGTCTCGGCAGTAGCCAGAAGTGCATTTGCGCGACTGAGATTAGTTCGCCAACTACACCCATTTCTTGAG
>JAIOUR010218051.1:0-10062 GCA_020711275.1 Calotes versicolor
GCCTCCTTAATTCATCAGCTATTTAGAAAATATTTAGTCTGTGACTTAAAATCGATCTATACGCATGTCAGATTGTAATTTTTCACTTTATTCTTGCTTTATTTTATAGCAAGTTTAATTATTCTTCATAGACTTTTATGCTCACATTGTTTATACTGTCTATGTTGCACACTGCCCAGTGTGATCATTGGGCAGATGGGCAGTTAAAAGGTCTAAAAGCAAGCAAACAAACAAATATGCAAGCAAGTAAGCGAGCAAACATTGCACTGGGAAAAATGTCATTTCAGCAAGAGAGAAATAAGTGAGGGACTTGACTTCAGTTCTGCAGCTTAGGCACACTGCCACCGGGCTCGAGTGACCATCAGCTCTTTTGAATCTAAGCATCGAAGTCACATTACAATCCTATTGTTTACCCCTTGCAAACCCTGGCTACAGATCTCTCTATGGCTTTCTGAGAATACTTACTGATTGAGGAATGCAAAGAGGTATCTCATTACAATCAAAGTGGTTTTAGGCAAAGTCAGTAGGATTTTCCGAATGTGAAGCGCTCTCTCCTGAAGATTGTCCATTGCTAAAATAGAAAGGGGGAGATGGGAACGACTTCAGATTGCTGTTTAAAACACAGAATAAGTAACAATAGGGCAACTAAACAAAATTTCCCCACTCTAAGGAATTGCTTCATACCTACAGAGGTAAGGGGGGGAAATCTGATCAAAGGCTGACATGTGAGGATTTTTGGTTAAAATGAAGGTATTTATCCCAAAGTATCATAAATTTACTAGAACTTGCAACACCATAAGATGCAAAATAAGGCCACAAAGAAAATGGATGTGTGTATAATCTTCATTTAATAATGTTGTGTAAAATATCTGCATAGGCAGGCACACAGCTATAGATATTTCCAAGCATCTTTATATTGTTGACTGTGTGGTGATGTGCAAACTCGTCCTTGGTATAAATAGAAGTGGTGCAAAAAATAAATCTGGAAAAAAGGCCGACTACTTCTTGAAACACTGTTCAGGATATGAAAAAGGGAGATTTATAACCTGTTTTTTAAAAAAGTTATTTCAGTGGAGTAAATATGGAATTATCTATGGTGATGATTCAGAACAAAGTGGGTTTTTCTTTTTTTGGAGAAGGTATCTATTTCACAGCATCCTTGCCCAGCAACCATGGTCACTAGTCCATGCTAGCTGGATAACTGGGTGGAAACTGTAGTTCAAAAAAAATTAACGTTTCCAAGCTCTGAGGCAGAAACCTCAGTTTGTACAAGGCTGGCAGCAAGTACTAGAAAGATTCCCTATAGTCATGCAGATTAGCCCTTCTCACATGTGTGCCTCTGACGGCAATTACATTGGTTGGCATGAGGACCAGGACTTTGTTTGCAGCCTCCATGTCTCCAGAATGTATTGACAAGCACACTATCTACTGCCTTGCTGGAAAGCTTGTTCAGTCCATTTGTTCTTGTCACTTTCCCCTTTAAGATGGGTTTTAATGGATTGGTTTTTATTGATATTTCCAGTTTGGAGACTAGGTGTTCATTTTTATGATCATTCATTTCTTTTAACTTTTGTCTTTGTTTTATACCTTGTGTTCATATTTTGTTGCCGGCTGCCCAAAGTAGTGGCTTGCTACCAGATGGACAGGGTATGAATGAATGGAAATAATATTTGGAAGTTAATGCTATTTTTCTTCATACATACATACATACATACATACATACATACATACATACATACATACATACATACATACATACATACATACATACATACATACATACATACATACATACATACATACATACATACATACATACAAATAAAAAGCGGTAAGGTGTCTGTGCTGTAAGGAAGTTCATGGCTGTGTGATAGTCAATAGGTAACATGTCCATGCTGCAAGGAAGGTCACGGCTGTGTGATTGGTCAATAGATAAACATGGGATTCTGATGATTCTACAAGGAAGGGAAGGAAACAGATCACAGATTATCTGCTTTCTGTCCTTTACACTAACACGTGATCTATTGCCTAATCACACAGCCGTGAACTTCCTGGCACCAGATGCAAGCATAGCCAGCTTCTATGTTCTCCACCCTCCTTCAACTCAGAGGAAGCTGGCCCAGCCCACCAGAATGGCGGCCAACACCCCCCTCCCACACAGCCCCCAACCTACTCCCTGACTTTCCATTATTTGTGGACTGTGAACTAAAAGTAATGGCTTCTAAACAAACCATAATTGGGAAGCCAATTTTAACTGTCTGTAGTTAAAACTGCACAAAGGTTTCTCTCAATGCCCTTGCTTATCAAGTCTATATTTGATCACCTGAATTTGGCCTCTGTGGAAGAACTATGGGCAGAATTCAGCATCGGGGGTCTGATTAAGGGACAGAGTGTTCTTCCTTTCCCCGCTGTTTACTGTGGACCCCCAAATCCTGTTCTGGAACATGTGGCGCCTAACTTCAGGGGCGAAAGGGGCTGGAAAGATATTGTACTTAAGCTTGATGTCTCCACTGTGTCAGCCAGAACAGGAGAGCCTATTAAAAGTAGCTCAGCTAGGTTGGTGTTATAAGGAAAATCTTTGGCGTCCTCTTCCACAGATAGATTAACATAACTGAAGGATGAGGTAAAGGGTTCTGTCTATAGCAGTGTAATGGGAAAAAAGTGGGCAGCATAAATTGTTGGCCCTGGAACTCCACAGTGATTTAGCAACAGACTGCTCCTTTCATCTAACAAGAGTTAAACTCCCATTTTCTGGGAGAATGAAACCACAGATTCTTTTAAAAGGAACTCTCCTACATGCTACTTCAAAAGCTGTTTCCATCATGGACCTTCTTATATTCACCACAATGGATTCACTGTTTGCTATTTGCTGCTTAAACGAGTCATTGCTAAGGAGTTCATTATAAAACTAGAAGTCACAAGAACAAACTTGTTTTTATCTAAAAAAACAGCCTTGTAAAGATAAGGTTGTAAATTATCAATTTAACTTGGAGAAAGTGATTTTTGACATTCCGTATAAAGACATCATAAGAAATGTCTTGTTTATGGAAGATAGCCAGCCATTCCCCAACCCCATATGTGACACACACAGACAGACAGACACACATACATACACATACACACAAGCATAGGCCACAATTAAAGTAGGCCATTTGAATCAATGGAACTTACACAGGGGCTGACTCACCCAATTCTTACTGATTCAATTGGTCTACTCTACTGTAGCTTACTATGCTAAGCATCGGAGGTTCACCTAATTTTTTTTGATTTACTGTTAGATTTCTTAAACCGTTAATCACTAGGGAATTCCTAGATGAACAGTGTTAGAGAGGGAAACACACAGAATGGGAGTTGGTGAGAAAAGATACAAAACATATAAATCTATGAAGGAAGTGCAAAGGGCTCAGGGCCAGTGAGAGACAATCTGAAAAAGGTAATACTTCCTAGTCCTCTCTTATATTTAATTCTGTCATGTTGGAGCCAAAGTGTTGCATCAAATCCTAGTAAGCTCCAAGAGGACGCTGCAAATTCAGATCTCTTGCCTGGAGATACTCTTAAAGGATTAGTGAATGTTCTGAGGCGTTAGCAGAATAGTTTTAAAGAGATACCTTAAGTCCTACAAGTACTGTAGGTTAAGAAGGAAGAATGTCTTGAGATGCTGAGGACTGATACTATATCTATTTTTAAAAAATGGTAATATGTAACACTATATCCCTATCTATATTGGCAGGGCAGGCAAACAGAGAAAACGTCTTTATTTCGAAGATGAAAATCTTTTGTGCCTCACAGAAAAGCTTATCTTGATGCAATTTGAGCCAGAAATATTTTTCTTGAGCATAAATTTGCATTCATTTCAACAGCACATTCTTAATGTTTTAAAATCTTTTCCAAGAATTAATTATGTTAACAAGGTGTTGAAACCACCAGTTCCATTCCACCAGCAGAATGGACACCTCTGGTAGGTCAAATACGTTCTGGCAGGTCACAAAAGCCCCTGCACACCCAAGCCCCTTCATACTACAAAACAGTTCTGGAACATTGAAGTAGGCCTTCTGGAGCCAATTTGGGGGTGAAAGAGGCTAAAAATAGAGAAGGGAAATGGGGTAACGCCTCTTGTAAGACTTGAAGTCAACTTATACTGTGTTTAATCCAGTGAGCGACAGATCCAGACTTTTATATGTTTAAATTATTCCCCTAAAAAGGGGAGACAAGGGTACAATGTAGTCATAACTAGGAAATTCCACTGGTCCACACGCATAGTTATTTCTGGATGCAATTAAATTGGTATGCTGCTTACATTCATTAAAAAAATACTTCTGAAGTTATCATTTTCACATATCCCCTGAAGAACATTTGTGCTTCAAAACAGATTAGAGTAAACTGTGTTTGACTTTCTGACCACTGTGCTACATAAAGGCTTTGCTCCTTTTTTCTCTCAGCTGGTATGTGGAAGGCCTCTCACATTTCTCTGCAAGCCTTATGGGGAGTTGATTCATTCGTCTTCTACTTACTGACACAAGCGATCAAATCGTGAAAGATTTCCTTGGGGAAGAGGGGATGCTCTAGGCCACGAAAATAGAGCTTTAGAACGCCTGCTATTGAATCCATATCATGGTCGTTTTGGTCCCCCGCCAGCGGGTCTTCTCCTGATGACAAGAGAACAAGCCCAAGGAGAGGGAGAGGGAGAGGGAGGGAGGGAGGGAGAGAGAGAGAGAGAGAGAGAGAGAGAGAGAGAGAGAGAGAGAGAGAGAACAAAAACATCACACAGTAGAAACCAACGGGATGCTTTATTAGAAAAAAATAAACATCAAAGAAGGAGAAATCTCACGAGAGAGTCCAAGCAGTCCGCAATATACAACTTATTTATTTCACTGGTTTCATAATGAAAACAGTTTCAACGGGAGACACCACTGGTAGATCGAATGCCTCCTGCTCACTACAGCCCCTGCACACCCCCAAAACTGTTCAGGAGATGAAACTGCCACAATCAGTGTTATTTTTCTAAGATGATGTCAGGATAGCTGGCTGCTCTCTTCAACTCCAAAAAGACTTTCATCAGATAGTAATTAAGCGTGGCTTTTATATCTGACATGTCTACCTCCCACGTAACACAAACACAAAGAAATTTCCTTCAGCCCTGAGAACAAATTTTATTTATATGCAAAGACCAAATGAATACCAAGATGAATAACTGCATGGCTAAGTTGAATTAAATACATATGTATGATGCTATCTACAATGTCAAAGGGGACTTTTACTGTGGGATCAATGTGGTACTCCCTGTGTACTAGGAAGATAGTTTCAATTTATAAAAGCTGTGTGAAGTTAAGACCAACCCTCCAGTCCAACTGGTGAATGCAAGTTCCATGTTTTAGAAACACAGTCACCAGTGCGTTAAAAAGGCCCCTCTGATTTAGTGATAATAGGTCTAAATTCTGAAGTGGAGCAGGTTTATTTGAAGTTAATTAAGTTCACTGAAATAATGCTTCTAGGCTCCACCAGGAAACACTCCAAAATCATTCCAGAAGGTTGAGAGTGAGTTACCCCGAGCAATGTGGGACAGGACTCTGCAGAATAATTGACTTTAGATACCTAAAGTCCTGTAGGTGCTGGAGGGTAAGGAAGAAGATTGTGTTCGGTAGGATAGATAGTAGATATTTTTAAAATGATAACACGTAATACTAGGAGTTTATCCCACCCTGAGGGCAGAGATAGCGGCACAGGGAGCAGGAAGAAAACTGAAGGTGTGCCTCCTCTCGCTCATAACAAACTGCATTCCTTACTCTGCTTGGTCCAGCATCATCGTCATTGGGCTTGTGGTGGAGTGTGGTGGCAGAGGGCGGGTAGTGCCTCAGCCTACTCCTATGATCTCCTGACCTGTTCTTCACCGTCTCCGCCACATCTCCCCAGTGGACTGCTTTGGCAGTGGGTTTGGCTGGCAGACAAGTGTGATGCTGGGGGTGGGGGGTGGGCAGCACCTTGGCCTCCTGTCCTGCTAGTGCCCACCTCTACTCTGCCTCTGAAGTATGCAAATGTGATGATATCACATTAAGTGATGCCACCTCATTTGCATAGATAGTTCCAAAACTCTTTTATATAGAGATGTTATCACTAACTATACTGTGTTATGTGGAATTGCCAAACAGAAAAATGTGTTCCATTTCAAAAGTGAAAATATTTTCTGTATCATAGAAAATAGCTTAACTTAGTGGATTCAGAACCAGAAATATTTTGAGATTTTCTGGAGAAGGGAATATTTGCTTAAAACTGGATGGAATTCATCTATTGGAGAGGTTCCATTACTCCTCCCTGACATATAGCTCAGGACAACCTCTTAAACCTCTGGGAAGGTTTTCCTGGGGCACTGGTGGCTGCACTGGAAATGAGAGGGAGAGGAATGTTCCTTTCTTGAACTTGTGTAAGTTAACTTTTTATAGGACCCAACCATTGTATCTCCAGATGTACAATCTGTTAATGCATTTTTAAATGTCATAAGGGAAATTATTACAGCCTGATTGAAAAGGCCATGCACTGGCATACATGCTGACATGACAGGAGTGAAGAGCTAATGTGACAAGAAGGATAATCCTTAATGATCTCAGATGTCAAAGGTTACTGAGCACTGGAAGGAAATACTTCAGTCTTTCAGATCTACTGAATTCTGAACTATGAGTGCTCAATGAAATGAGAAGTACTATATTCGACACAAAATGTCTCTTACCTCTTTCAAATGCATTTTTGATATCATTCACCTCAACCTGAGATCCTGACACCCTGAATATCCCTTCATGCTGCAGCCCTATTAAGAAAACAGGAAATAAAAACATCAATGTTATGTTTGTAACATTCTATCTGCACAATAAGGTATGAAAGAAATTGAATACAATGTGTGGCATAGCTATTGCATTACTTTCTATTCTTTATTTATTTTATTTTATTATTAGATTTGTATTCCGCGCTATCTAGACCATGGTCTACTCTAGTTGGATTACAGAAATTAAAATGCCGAATAACAATATCCGACATCTAAAACAATGCATAAAACATAAAAATGCACAAAACAAGCACAGTAGCACCCCGGATGGGAAAAACAACTAAGAGAAGGGGAAGGCCTGGGTGAAGAACCGTGTCTTCAGATAGTTCTTAAAAACATCCAGTGAGGGGGGCAGATGGCTCTCAGGTGGAATCGAGTTCCAGAGGCAACGGGCCATTGCTGAGAAGGCCCAACTGTGGGTCTTTTTAAACTGGACCTCTCTTGGGGTCACGGCCCTCAGCCTCCCCGCCTGGGAAGAATGGGTGAAATGGGTAGTTCTAGGTGGCAGAAGACAATCTGCCAGGTATTGAGGACCTAAACCGTTTAGGGCTTTATAAACCATGGTTGACACCTTGAAGTCAATGTGGTAGCGAATAGGTAGCCAGTGAGGTGCAGCCATGATGCGGGAAACATGCTGATGGTATTTCACCCCTAATAGTACCCTGGCTGCCGTATTTTGTACCATTTGGAGCTTCTGCATTAACCTCAAGAGTAGCCCCACGTAGAGAGAATTGCAGTAATCTAATCTCAAGACTACGAGCGCATGTACACGCGTAGTCAGTGCCAGTGTCAAGGTAGGGGCGCAGCTGGGCGATTCGCCGCAGATGGGTGGATCTTATTCTCCTTAAGCAAGTAAAGAAATTTGGTGGAAACTACCAAACATTGCTTTTCACTCCGCAATTTCCAGAGATGGAGCATAATGTCCCTCTAAAAGTGATAACCTAATTCTAACCTGATTACCCAGCATCAGACAACTGTTCTACAGGAAGCATGAGTATAAAATACAGAATTATACAATGTCCACATTATACTCCTAAATAAATACTACGGTCAGAACTGTAGCATTTACTGTAACAATGGAAGGCCCTTCTGATGGATGATGAGAATCTCTTGAAGACTTCTAGGAAAATTGAGATGTTGTACATTTTATAAATTTATAGTTACTTATAAGGTGATAATCTAGCACTTGTACTCCATGAACAAGAAACATGGACAGCTGATTGGTGCCAGGGAAAATATGGCACTTGTGTATATAGAACTCAACATCAGTTCTATATACACAAGTGCACTGGACTGGCAACTTCACTTCACTTCACCACAAGTAAAGGAGCAGTATATTCTGCTATACGTAAGCAACAGTATCCCAGTTTAGATCATCCAGGAGAAAAGAATAGTTGGGAGGTCACCAAATAGGCTGCTCATGTTATTACCTACCATTTGGTGCCTGGGACAGCTGCCACAACCTGCTTAAAGATGTGTCAGCTCTGTTCCTGTCTAGACACTTGGTACAGCAACTCACTTAATAATTAGCCTTGAGTCAACAGTCGAGCTATGATTTAGCTGGTTTATGAACTCCATCACAAGCCCACAACCGTACTATAAACCAGTGGTTCCCAAACTCAGCCCTTCGGGTGTTCTTGGACTGCAAGGCCCAGAAGCCCTTGCCACCACAGCTAATGGTGAAGGCTTCTGGGAATTTTAGTCCAAGAACACCTGAAGGGCTGAGTTTGGGCACCACTGCTATAAGCCAACCAACCAACCAACCAATGCATGTGCATGTGCGCACAGACACACACTCACAGTCACAACATGTTTTCATGCATCTGCTGAAGAGGTCAAGAAAAGCTTGATACCATAATGAATGTTATTAGTCATTAAAAGTCCCACACAACCCTTTGCTGTCTGTTTTCCTTCCTTATGTTTAAACTTACCATGTCTGCTAATAAATCGAATGCAGCTCTCTACTACCAAGGGTATTGATTGGCTAGAATCCTGAACAAAAGGAGAAAGCACAAAGAGCAGTTTAATTATTTAACGGGTTTTAGAATTATACAGTGCAGAACATTATATTCTTTAGGTTACAACAAAGGCTTGCTTCCTATCAACCGATTTCCTAAATGGTGAACACAAGAGATGGGCACAAAACAGAAAAATAGTGTTTCGTTTCAGGGTCTGTTTCATTCTATTACTAATTAATTTTTTAAAATGAATCAAAACTAAATGGTTCATTAAACGGCTCCCCTGAGTTCTAGAGGCACCAAATTTGGTGGATATCTTCCATGGACTTTCCCTTTAAGCCGTTTAAATTTGGATAGGTTTGGGGTTCAGGGGGCTGAGTTATTTAAGCAAACTGGGGCCCACCAGGAAAAATCAGTAGTAATTTGAGTGTTACCAAACATGGTGCCTCTATGACAAATGGTTTCATTTTTATAGCCAACAATGGCAGTACATTTCGTTTAGCTCCTAATTGCATACTACCGGTCTGTTAGCTAACGAATCAATGAAACAGCATTTTGATTTTCATTTTGTGCCCATCTCTAATGAACATCTGGCAGATGTGTTTTCTTTGTGTACATGTACAGTCTTGCCCCTTATAACATAATTAATCTGTTATTTGGCAATTGTCGCGAATGGAACGTCTCCATAGCGACAGTACTGTATGATTTGCGCTACTGCACATGCGCAGTCCACAACCAGGAAGAGGTTGCAGACCCAATGCTTCCATTCATGAACAAAATGTTTACACAATGTTTACAAAATGCAGGAATTTTATTTGTGGAGATTGTAGTGCACAAACAGAGGCAGGGTGCAAGATCAACCCTGCCTTCATTATACAAAACCAGTGGTAAGAGGTACCACTATGCTGGGAGCTGGGAAGCATAATATGACTTTTTTGGGGGGAAATATCTCCAGTTTGTCCTCCAAAGGCCCCAAGGTTCGCATGGTATCCCTTTTCTTGTGGGCAAGCATTTGGGGAGCGGTGAGCAAGTGGCAAGTCTAATTTATTTAATTGTTTAAACTGTTTTTTATTCCACTTTTCTCCTTAAAAAGAACCCTAGGTGGCTTAAAGAATCATCACGAATGGTAGAATCATCCTGCCACTGAAATAGCTGATTTTGAGTAACTAAAGACACCACCACCCCATTATTCTTCTGCCCCAAACACATTCCCCACAATAAATAGGATCCCAAGGGAGACTTAGGAACTAGGGAGGAGAAACAGGGAATGTTTTATTACAAAAAAATGCG
>JAIOUR010219160.1:0-10035 GCA_020711275.1 Calotes versicolor
CCACATCCCTGAGTCTGTAGGCTCTAAAAACCCCTGTGCCACCAAACGATCCAGCTCCTCATCTATACGTGACTTTAAAGCAAATGGAACCCGACGAGCCTTAACCCGTATGGGTTGCACCGCGGGGTTGAGCCTTAGGGAAATTGGAGGTCCTTTATAAGTCCCCAATGTTTCATCAAAAACTGCTGGAAATTCTTGGCAGACAGTCTCCAAATCTGCCCCGGGGGAAACCTGGTTCAGCCCATAAACTCCCAGGCCCAAGGGTTCAAACCATGCTAAACCCAGCAAGCTGGAGAAGGACCTCTCAACTACTATGAGGTCTAACCTATTTGTATGCCCTTTAAATTGGACCTTAAAAGTCCCCATTCCCCTGATCTTAATAGTATTCCTCTGAAAATCTCGCAGCCTGACTGGGGTGGGGCGAAGGGATGGATCCCCATTGGGACAGAGTTCTTTCAGTGTTTTAGCTGAGATTATAGAAAATGAGGAGCCCATGTCCAGCTCCATGATACAGGGAGAGCCGTCTATCTTAACAGTCACTCTAAGCTTGTTGGGGCTAGTAGCTGGCACTAGCATCACCCCTGTTGTTGAGAGGGAAAGCAACTCCTCTTCATCACACGCCTTGTGGACTTGGTGTCTTGGCCAGTCCCCAATTGGCCTGTACTGACACACTGGCAACGGTGGCAAACAACATCTCGGAAGCGGCAAGCATGGCGTTCGTGTGTGTCTCCACAGCTGGAACAGTTTTCTTGTTTCTGCGGAACCCGCTGACTCTGCAGTGCAGGTGCTGCTTGTGGGCGGCAATCTCTAATCCACCCCCTAGCAGTGTGGTGAACGTCCTCCTGATCACTTATTCCTACAGGTGGCTTGTGTTGGACCAAGTGTGTTCTTTGTTCCAGCAGAGGGCTGTGCTCCCTGGGCCGGTCATTGTTGCTCTCACAGGCAGTAGTGAGTTTCAAAGCCTCAGGCATAGTCACCTCATCCCAGGCAAGCAGCTTACTCCGAAGACGTTGGTCCCGCACTCCCACAGTGAATCTCTCAAGGAGTCTCTCCTCGAGATTCACATATCCACAATGCATTATGATCTTGCGAAGTGCTGCAATGTAGTCACTCGCTGACTCACCCACCTGCTGGTTACGCTGAGCAAAATCAAAACGACTGTGGTTTTTTTGTTGGTTGTGGGGCAAGGTGGCATGTCAGGGTCTCTGTCAGTTCCTCAAACGTACAAACATCAATGTCCCGAGGGGCCATCAAACTTTCCAATAAGATAATAGCAGGAATGCCCAGCAGAGTCATTAGCAATGCCCGTTTCTTGGCCTCGTCATCTATATCCTGCATGAGGATATGGGCCTTGATCTTACGCAGCCATTGTGGCCACTCTCCGGGTGACCCAGGTCGAATTCCAACAAGACCTGGTTAAAGGTCCCTGCCTTCCTCTGACCTTGTGCTGGCCTGGCTTCATTCCCTGAGCTCCCAGCTGGCTCCGTCATGGCAATGTTATTTCAAGGCTACACAGAGATAACTGACTTCCACAGGGTGGCAAGCTTCTTATCATGAAAGCCTCCTCCTCCTTCCCTCCTTCGTCCAGTATTGTATACTCACTTCAGAAGGGAGGCAGATGCAGGAGTATAAAAGGAGTCCTTTATTATGCGTTCCATTTTAGTTAAAAGCAAGAGAAGGAAGACACCGACCAAGCCACACCCTGGGCTATATATACATCCCCAATCATGGCTGTTGGCCATCAGGTGAGGGGCCTGGGAACTGGGGTCCAGATCCTCTCAAGATCTCTGACCACAGTTCTTAACAGCCTCTAAATACACAACACAAATGCTGCCATTGCTGCTGCTGCGCTTCTGGCTCCTGCCTTGAATATCTCAGCATTCCCCCTGCTCTGCTGCCATTGCTCAAAAGGAACCATGAGTGGAAAAAGTTTAGGAATTACTGGAATAGGGGGACTGATGCTCCACATCCTTCCTTTCAGATTTTCCTTTTAGGTTTTGGATTATCCTATAACTATACTTGACCTCAATTTCTTGGATAACCTTCAACCTCCTTCTCCTTCTCCTCTAACGTCCCCCATCAAATCACTTTCCTTTTATAATACTCCAGTATATCAAACACTATTTGGTAGAGGCATACCAAGACACCAACATTCCTGTTTGAAAATTGATTTAAGGGTGAACAAGGGAAGTGGTGTGGCATGGCAGATTTAAAGCAAGTGAATTGGTTCAATAGTATACACCCAATGGCATGCTGGTTGTAACCAGCATGCTTGTTCTGTTTCATTGCACAATGGAACATAACAAATATAGCAATAGCCTTCCAAGTAGGCTGGATCTGATGTGGAGATACCATGGCGAGGGAATGGCTGTGCATCATCTGAACCTTAAAAAATGTTTACATTTGTAAGAAGTAACTCAAAAATATTTTGCTGATTTGACTACAGTCTCAGATCCTTTTCAGCATAATGAATGGAATCAAATACTAAGGATTAGAGATGGGCACAAAATGAAGAATGAAATGCTTTGTCATTTCATAAGCTAACAAAACAGTAGAATGCAATTCATGACAAAATGAAACGAATCACCATTTTAACCTCTAAAAATGAAATGATTCTTCATAGAGGCACCAAATTTGGTGGGGAGCTTTAGTGGGCTCTCTAAGGCCTCCAAAGTTAGAGATATTTGGTGAGTCCAAAGAGGCTACCCACCATATTTGGGGCCTTTAGGCCCTAGGGAAGCGGTTTAGATGGTCCCTCCAATTAGATGCAAACATTAGGCAGCTACTGAAAACAGATGAACTCCAAGAGCTGCACCAGCTTGCCCTCCAGGAGCCCCATAACATCTGTGGAATATACCAAAATATCATTAATGCTCTTAGACCCCTCTTGACTACAAACCACCAAAAAAAGATCAAGGAGCCCAAATATCATGGTTTCATAAGGATTGTCAGTGTAAGAAAAAACAGCTCAGTAAAATGATAAGATCAGCCAAAAATTCGGCAATGACTGAAGCCACCACTGTTATCCAGCAACATAGGAGGGAATATAAACCGTTTCTAAGGGATAAAAAGAAAGCCTATTTCACTAATAGCTGGAAATCCCTGGGCCTTGCCCTTGCAGAAGGGAATGACAGTAAATTCTGGAAACTGATAGAGAGAGGCTTCTCACAGAAAGCTCCTGAAATCGCCAACCCAATCATTCCAGAAATATGGGTCTCCCATTATACCCATATCTTTGGAAAGAATTATGAATTACAACCTATAAATGGAACCATAGATAACCTCCCAGATTGGCCGCCTGTTTCCCCAGTAGAAATTGTGGACTTGATCTCCACTCTCCGCAACGGCAAGGCTCCTGGGGAAGATATGATCCCTGCTGAAGTGTTTGCCATGGATACAAGCTGGTGGTCACCTATCTTAGCCAACTTATTCACCCATATAAACAGCTCAGGAAATTTCCCTGTAGGATGGAGAACCAGCATTACTGTCCCTATTCTTAAGAAAGATGACCCGGCGGAGCCCTCAAATTACAGACCTATCAGTCTCCTAGATGTGGTATCCAAGCTTTATGCAAGATACCTATTGAATAAGCTTTTGGAATGGGACAGGGCCCAATCCATTATTCATGAAGAATAAGCAGGCTTCAGGAAAGGCAGGAGCACAATAGACCAGGTGTTTATTCTTCATCATTTAGTATCGAAATACTCCAAGAGCCCAAGCAAGTTTCTTTATACTGCCTTCATCGATTTCTCTTCAGCCTTTGATTTGATAAATAGAGACCATTTATGGTACAAACTAAGTAAAACTAACATCAACAAAAGACTCCTGTGGCTCATTCAGTTGTTACATCAAAATAATAAAATGCAAGTACGAATTGGCCTACAAGGACAATTATCACAGGAGATAAGCATCAACTGAGGGGTGAAACAAGGGTGCATTTTAGCACCCTTTCTCTTTAACTTCTATATAAACAACCTGGTCCCTGCAATGACAGCTTCTTCCTTCTTTCCCCCAGCAGTCGGAAATCGTAAGATTTCAATACTACTCTATGCCGACGACCTGGTACTGCTGTCCCTGAATAAAATCGGACTCAAGAGAATGTTATCTAAATTTGGGGAACAATGTAAGACAGAAGAACTAACCATCAATTATACCAAAACCAAGATCATGGGTTTTGGGGGAAAAACTCCCAGGCACAACTGGTCTCTAGATGGACATGCACTAGAGCAGGTACATTCATTTAAATACCTAGGCTTGCATTTCAGTGAGAAAATGTCATGGAAACAACATGCAGAAGCTATCACTACATCAAGTGCTAGAACAATTGGCCAATTTAAAAGATTCTTTTACGTCAGAGGAGGCCAGTTAATAAATCCTGCCCTCAAGGTTTTTACCACCAAAATTCTGGCCCAAATGCTCTATGGGGCAGAAATATGGGGAGAAGGAGCTAAATCCAACCTGGAGATTATACAGAATAAATTATTAAGACAACTGTTGAGACTCCCCCCAGGGACACCTTCTGCACACCTTAGAGCAGAGCTTGGTCTTCCCTCAATTGGCGCTAGAATTGATTTAGCCTATTTTAGATACTGGCAAAGATTAAATGGCATGGAAGACCAATCATTGACCAAGAGTTGCTGGCTGGAACAACTGCGGACAGAAGGTTGGGCAAAGCAATGCCAAGACAAGTTAATGACCTACGATCTTAGCATGGAAAAGTTTCTCAGTCTTGACCCCAGTTCGAACTCCCTAAAGAACTGGATTTTGGACAGTGATGCTTGTCAAGACAGGGCCACAATTATTGATTCTCAATTTTCAAAGTGATACCCTAAAGTTCAGATCAACCACTCAAGGCCAAAATACCTTGAGACTCTAACTTTTCCACAATTGCATTCACAGAACTAAGATTCCAACAGATGCCCTCCGCTTATCTTGAAGGGAGATATAAAAAAATCCCAGTAGCAGAACGTAAATGTATATATGGTTGTAATGAGATAGAAGATATAACTCATTACCTATTATCTTGCCCCTTGTACAAAAACCCTCGAGCTAGATTTTTGTGGCCCCTCACCAAATTGTTCCCTAACTGTTCCAACTTTGAAAGAGTACTAAGATTGCTCTCTGACAACCAGCCGTATATTACTCATGCTGTTGCACTCTTTGCATTGGCAGCTAAGAAGCTGAGGCTGGGCTTTCTTAATGACCTAAACTGTACTGGGTAGTTTTACATTGTTGTTTTAATCGTTGAAATCTTTTTTGTACCTTGTATTGTGTAATTTGCATTTTTGTAAAGGCCTATGGTCATAAACAATAAAACCTACCAATAGACCAATAGACCACTTAACAAATAATTTCATTTTGATTCATTTGATTAAAAATCCATTATGTTAGTAATGAAATGAAACAGACCCTGAAAGGAATGAAAGGAAAATCTCAGGCACTCCCAGATGTGTCTCATATGCCACACTGTGCCTTGAACTAGGACAACCTCTGCTTGAGACTAGAGCATAGCTTAGATCAGGGGTAGGCAACCTGTGGCTCTCCAGGTGTTTAGGACTAAAACTCCCAGAAGGAGTTTTAGCCAGCAGAGCTAGCTTCTCCGCTAGCTTTAGTGGCTAGGGCCTCTGGGAGTTGCAGTCCAAAACATCTGGAGAGCCGAAGGTTGCCTACCCATGGCTTAGACAGCAACTCCCAGAAGCCCTCTCCAGCAGAGCTAGTGGAGAAGGCTTCTGGGAGTTTGAGCCCTAAACATCTGGAGAGCCACAGGTTAGCCACCCCTGGCTTAGATCATTCAAATTCTGGCTCAGGGTATATTATAACAGTGATCATGATAGTCTACTCTATAGACTACTCGAAGACACCTTAGCCCCAACAGGTTCTCAGCCAACCTAATAAAAAAATCAGGACCACGGGCATTAAGATAGACTCCCTCGGCTTGCTTCCTCAGTCAGAAGCTTATAAGTTGATCTCCAGTGTGCTGCAAACTCAATATGTTTGCCTTTGAGCTTGCAGATTTGCCCCCAGCCTGAGTGCCTTCCACACTATTTTTATTTCTTAACATGCCCCGAGAACCGCAGAGTCTATACTCTTGCCAGATGCAATGCCATGTCCTCAGCGGTGTTGTACAGGAGATTTAACAGGGTCCCATACATAGATAGGCATTGTGCCTGCCCCTTGGGTGGAGTGGAATCCCTCTCTTACATGGTTTTATATTGTCCATTCTATTACCTTCCTTGTACAAATCATCTTAGACCACTTCTTTCCAAAAGGCACTACTAAGATATTGCTATGTTGAGATTTCTTCTGTCATCGATTGAGCCTGTTGTGGTGGGAAATATTGCACCTTTTTTTGCCCAGCTGGCTAGGATTTGTAGATGGAGATTCCCTGAGTTTATACCTATGTAACTTATTATTATTTAAATTTGTGCAGAAACCTTTTGTCTTTTATGCCAATAAAGGCTGTTTGTTTGTTTGATTGATTAAAAAAACCCATTGTGTTAGTAATGAAATGAAACAGACCCTGAAAAGAAATGAAATGAAACAGGCCTGTTTAGTCCAGCTCTTTCCATTGCCAACTTTCCATATTGGGAAGTATTTTACACAGGCAACTAAATTAAACATGTTTCTATTATGAATGGGCAGAGGAAAATTAAAGCAGTATTTGTTGAGTAAATACTTATGCAAGTGCCATGGGTTCAATAGGCCTATGCTAGTTGTGACTTGCTGCTGGAGTTCAACCATTGTCTATGTCAGCCCTTTTAAGAAAAATAAGTCTATGTGAACTCCTTCGGGAGAACCCAGTAATCTTAAGGAATTAGTTTGTGAAACTACACACACATAATAAAGTATAAATCATATTAAAATTGACTCTTTAATTTGGTGTTTCCACTTGTTCTTTTAGGGCTGCATTGCTCCTTGGTGCCATGAAATAAATGGAATAATGTGAGCTGTGTGAAATTACACAAATTGTGTGCTAATGTGGTACTAATCAAAGGTGCATACAGATGTGCTAAATTGTGATCCAGGTACACAGCAAATCTCAGCTGGAAAGAGAAGAAAGAATTCTGTGATTCTGAGGTGGCAGTTCATCAATGCGTTTGGTGGAAGCTTTGGAGCTTCTCCTGATTGTTACCATCTGGCAGCTCTCACATTCCCCAAGCACTCCAGTAGCATCATTATGGAGCATTTTGGAGGCAGTTGCTGGATGGAAGCTAAGGAGAAAAAAATATTGTCATAACTCATGAATTTCTTCCTCTAGTAATTTCCCAATTCTGAATTCCCAATTTACTCTCAACATAACAATGCTCTTTAATTCCTGTGAAGGACATGTGACAACCATATAGAAATGAGACATTGCCTAATTTGGCAGGTGTTTATTTGTCATGGGGCCAGCGGTCAAGAAAAGAGCTACTTGCAAATCTAGTTTAGCTTTATCAAAAAAGCCCTTTCAAGAATCCTTTTAAGCATGTTTGGATTAGCTCAAAAACAACTCTCTGCATAATCTTAATTGTTAGCTTCCAAATCCTCTTCTACAGGTAATCCTTCTAATGATCTTCTGTTGAAAATGCTGTTGACCTTATTCATGATTCTAAAGGTATGTTAAATTTCTGTAATGAAAACAGGAACCTGGAGTGTACAAGCAATATTGTCTAAAATTGTACTGATAATTAATTGAAAAGATGTCTTCCCACTATACCAGCCATCAGTACACATTTATTTTATTTATTTATTTATTTATTTATTTATTTATTTATTTATTTATTTGATTTATATTCCGCACTATCTAGACAAAAATCTACTCTAGGCGGATGACGTCTGTGCCTTTAATAAGTTATATGCAAAAGGAAAATATAACTGTGTTTTGATTTCTCATCCTTACCTAACAAGTTGAGAATGCAAAAGTTCTCTTGCCCAGCCATGTATGTGTAACATTTTAAAGTGACCATGTGAGAGATGTCCCTTCTTTATAAAGGCACCTGTGAATGGCACCGTTACAAAGACCATGCTGTGAGGAATATCTGAGTGACCTTGTTTTCTGTTCTCCTACTATGCTATACCTGGGGTCCTGTTCTTTACAACACTAAGTTATAGGATAGATGACAAGACTGGAAGGTTAAGAGAAATAATGTCAATCTTCTGAGTATATTGCTGAATTGCCCTGTCTTCTTCTTCTGCAATGTGAAAGGACCTATTTGGAGAAATTATCCGAAATACTAGCTTTTGTAGACATATTTTTTTCACATACAACAACAATAACAATAACAACAACAACAACAACAACAACAACCTTTATTGGCATAAAAAACCCCAGAGGTTTCTGCGTAGATTAAAATAAATTACATAGATAAAAACTTGGAGGATCTGTGCTAGGAAAGATGCCAAATTTCCCACCACAACAGGCTCAACCGATGACAAGAGAAATCTCAGCATAGCAATATCTGAGCAGGGACTCTGGGAGAAAAGTGGATCAAAAAATTTTGAACTGAGGAGATTATAAAATGGACAGTATAAAACCATGTATGAGATAAATGCAAATAATTCCAAGAAATGTTGGAGATGCAATAAATAATTAGGAACATGCTAACATTTATAGTGGAACTGTGAAAAAGTAAAAGAGGCATGGTGTAAAGTTTTTGAAGAAATCAGAGAATTATTGAATGTTAATATTGAAATGTCTCCAAAAATTGCGTTATTATACTTAATAGAAAATGATATTAGCTGTGCTAAAAAAGAAATGATAATGAATATGCTAACTGCTGCATGATTGTTGATAGGAAAGAATTGGAAGCAAAACTGGGTTTTTCAACTACATGAATGGTATGAAGAAATATGGAATATTGCAATTAATGATAAATTGACATCAGAAATTAAGTTTTAAAAAGGAGAGCTAAAAGTCAACAGATTTAATGAGGTATGGGACGAATTTATCAAGTCTGTTCTAATTAAAGGGAAGGGGAAATTACCAAAACAAGACTACTGTATATGTATTTTTGGAAGGGATATGGGGACAGTTAAAAGAGGAATGAAAATTAAGATTAAGACTGGAGGGGAAAAAAGGAAGAAAGAAAGATGATTCACCTTCACCCAAGGTGAAGGGAGCACTGTTTGTATATGTTTTAATGTATTTGTGAGTTTTGTGTAATTTATGTTTTTTTTAATTAATAAAATTTTATTTAAAAAAATGTGTGAGAGAGATTCCACTCCACCCAAGGGGCAGGCACAGCGCCTACCTGTGTATGGGAATCCATTAAATCTCCCATACAGCACCGCTGAGGGCATGGCATTGCATCTGGCAAGAGTATAGACTCTGCGTTCCTCGGGGCATGTTAAGAAATACTCCAGTCTCAAGCAGAGGTTGTCCTAGTTCAAAGCATAGTGTGACATAGGAGACACATCTAGGAGTGCCTGAGATTTTCCTTAAAAACATGCCTGAATTCTTTCTACTGAACTGTCTAGGGTGTTTAACCAGATGGAAATGCCATATGACAATTGGGATATTACTTTATTGTTATTGTTATTGTTATTGATTTACCCCAAACATCAGGCACATTTTAAATAACATTAATAACACATAGATACAAAAATACAGTGATACGATGGATGTTAAATGGATGTTCTATGTCCACCCAGGTTATCTAGAGAGAGAATCAATTTTCCCTTGTATTAATTCTTCCTAAGGTACACAGCCCTACCCTTTTAAAAATACAGTGGTACCTCTAGTTATGACCACAATTGGTACACAGAGATTGGTCTTAACTCGAGTTGGTCTTAAGTCGAAACAATGTTTCCTATAGGAATGCATTGAAATGCTATTAATTGGTACAAGTGTTTTTTACTTCAATGCATTCCTATGAGAAATACAGTAGTACCTCTACTTACAAATGAAATTCATATGTGGATGATGGTCTTAAGTCGAGTTGGAAGCCACAGGAACTAATGCAAAAGCAGTTAATGCATCTGCTTTTGGCAGGGGAGGATATATTTTTTAAACCTAAAATACTACACAGTCATCTCCAAAGCTAACCACGGGGGCGA
>JAIOUR010220269.1:0-10047 GCA_020711275.1 Calotes versicolor
CCCACATCACCAGTTGCCTGCCATCAACCTGCAATGGCAACCTCTTCAACCCAGGTCCCCTCAGCCCCACTGCCGGGCATGAAGGCAAGACCCTGGTTCATACCCCCCACTGGCCACAAAGAAGCTGGTCAAGTCCCTGAGCCCCCCTAGCAGCTGCCAAGTCGGGCATGTCTCCACCTCCCCAGCACCCACCCAGAAGCCACACAGGTCCTCCCTCCCCCTGCCACTGCTGGGCACCTGCTTTCAGCTTCTGATCAGAGGCAGAGGCTGGCCAGGCTAGGAGTAGGTTGGGGGCTGCGTGGGGAGTGCTGCTGGAGAGGGGTGTTGGCCGCCATTCTACTTGCACCTGGTGCCAGGAAGTTCACGGCTGTGCAATTGGTCAATAGATTACATGTTAGTATAAAGAACAGAAAGCAGATCAGAGGAAATCTGTGTTTTGCTTCCTTCCCTTTCTCATAGAATCATCAGACTCACATGTTACCTACTGCCCAATCATACAGGCATGAACTTCCTTGCAGCACAGACATCTTACCGCTTTACAGATAGAGATAGGTTGAAAAATGTACACCCAAGGCATCTATATTGAAGTGCGGGGGGGGGGGGGAGGATTTGTCCTAAGCAGCCATGTATATCATTCATACATGAAATAACAGAATGACCATTTAAGTCTTTAAGTCTTAAATGCTTTCTCACAAGTTCATTATTTGCAGATGTGTCAAGCATGCATCTTACACAGGAAAGCCAACACATTAAAAGATGCTGAACAACCAGTTATATATCTGTTGCAAAGGTACATCTGTAGCCTGAATCATACTAGGAAAAAACACAGAAGACGTATAATGCTTATTGTTTATATTATTACAGGAAAAATGTAGGAGACAGAATTTACATAAAAGTATCTATCTTCATGGACACAAAGGGGGGTGGGTTGAAAAAGAAGAAAAAAACCAAGCACTTACTGTGTATCCTTCAACTCTAATTCTGCCACTGCAGTGATAAACTGTACTAGTGTATGATGATGTAGTAACAATCTTACAAGAGGCAAAATGGCATCATATTTATCACGACACACTTCAGCCAAAATGTAAGCAGCAGAAGCAGAAATCGGCTACAAAAAAGTGGAAATACAACTAAAATAAGTACCAATAATACTAATAGGAAAATTATGAAATCAGGATTTAAATATATTCTAAAACACAGAATGTTCCAAACAAGCCTGAAATGCTTGTGACACTACTGGCATAAAACTGTGTTTGGATTAGGCAATGCCTTCACTTAGTATTAGTATAATAATATTATAATTAGTATAATAGCTACCTGTTCTTCCCTTCTCAGGTCTAGGGCAGAATGAGTGCCAGATTATCCTAGTTGATAGTTCAATTATCTTAGTTGATAATTCAAGAGATTCTGTACTCCAATGGCAAGTACAACTAGAAAATAAATTGGGTTGCCATTCAAGACAAGACATCAACTCTGCCATGCCTTCTTTCTCTTGGTACAGTGCTGATTTTTTTACTAGCTGAATGACATAGCAGAATGTCTACTTCATATTTGAATAGAAAAGTGCAAAGCTAACTTTCAGAATTGAAAATATATTACTTTTAAGTTGGAAGGCTTTGTCATTCCAAATGTTTCTAACTGTTATTCCCACAATTTCATTGAATGTCAATTATAGGAAGTAGAGATGAGATGGTGGGGTGGGATTCATGCTTTTTACAAGGTGTTCCATAGTAGGTGTGACCAATTAATTTCCTTCCCCCGGCCAGGAGGCAGGAGAAAGAGTCTCTACGTGCTGCTGATGAGTGGAAGTACCAGCCAGGACTCCACCTTCAACTGCTGCACTGCTGTAGGGAAAGGTCTCCAGTGGCACACAGAGCCTAGTCAGTAGTCCAATCAATTGTCGGGAGGAAGTTGGTGATTGGCTGCACTTGCTAAAAAGCCGCCCCCTGCCCTTTCAACAGGAAGGACTTAGGAACAGTTTGCGGAGTTGCACATTTCAAGTTAATGAACCAAAGGTTCCCTGACCTTGTACTCATGATTTCTCAAGATGCACAACAAAATTAAGCAGCTATGTAATTCTTAATATGCAGACATATACTTTTGATATAAATAAAAAGTGACAGTAAATTTTATTTACACTGTGACTTTCACACTAGTATCAAATCAGCTTACAGGTGCTCCCCCCATTAAGAACATGGAGCTGTTACTTTGGAGTACAACTCCTGTTAATAGGTTAACAGGATACTTTTTAAGGAGAAATGCGGGATGATTTTTTAAAAAATAAATAAATCCTTTAAAAGTCCTTATTAATGAGGCAACTTTGTGATGGTGCTACCATCATGTGGTGTGATATGCTGTGATATGAAAATTAAGTGACTCTGCCTACACTTGTTCTTAAACTGTTAAGATTCTAACACAGTACCTCCACTTCTGATGATTTTAGCAGCAAGTCTCTGAGGGAAACATAATACTCTGATGGAAGCACATAATCTTCAGTATAACATATATTTAATCTTAGCGATCCATGATCATCCATTTTAGTAGACTTATTTCCATTATCTCTTGGCTGCAGAAGGTACCTTTTAAAAGAGAGAATTACTGTGAGGCTTGAGACATATCCAGGTGCACATGCTACATTCAGGATGCCTATGTACTGACAAACAAAGCTGACTGACACACATGCCCATCTGATATAAAGAAGATCCCTAAAATGCATATGTGCTCTGGTGCTTGCTCTTGCTACCGCTGTCACCACCGGACCAAACCACAGCAGAGATGCAGTGGGGGACAGATAGAGAAAAACCATGATTTACTGATTCTGCAAAGTCTGAACTGTAATTTTCTGGGGATTTACTGTACTTCATGGTATAAGCACAAGAAAAGTTGCAGAAAAAGAAACTATATGGTCTCAAATTTTGGCTAGCCAGATTCTGGTGGATTATCCAGTGTCTGCTGCTTCCCAGAATTCAGTGTTGAAGGTACATAGCCAAGCTCTACAAACTCAATCTGTCTAGGATGGACAAGAAACAATGATTTTCCCCTCAATTATTATTCACCTCCTACCCCATATGTTAGTTCAGGGACAGGCAAAAGGGTGACTAGGGACTACATCTGGCCCACCAATACTATTTTGCACTTTCTAGGATGCCCCAATTCTCCACCCATTCAACTAAATATTTTTTATTCTTGGGAGACTCCAGGCATGGTGGTTTTGCAATGAAGTCAGGTGCACAACATCCCTACCATAAAAAAAACCCTGCAGTAAAAAAAATGAAACTAGAAATGAGCTTCAAAAACTTGTTTTTTTTTAGTGCTAGTGAGACTACCTCTGAGACCCTGAGACAACAGAATTGATCCCATAGCATTGAAATATAATTTTTAAAAATACCCAGTAAGCAAGTAAAAGAGTACTCTGGATATAGAGCCATGGATACTCTTGTTCCTGGGATTCAACATCTGAGTCCCCACCAAATTTGAAAGCAGTGCTAACAATTCTACAATGCTAACGGGAATTCTAGAAACAAAGACAATCATTGTTTCTCTCATATGGCTTTGGGTGGGATAAAACTGTCTATTCTACTTAAAGGGACATCAATTTTATAATAGCTTTCAATGAGATCCATAACCAAGATGTATTTCAACTCTACTGGAGTTAATAAATCTGACAGAATGAACAATCAAGCTGTTTTATAGTAGAATCCTATAGGAAACAACCGCTAATGTGCCTTGATTTCCAGTCAAGAACTCTTACACCATCACATAGGGTTTTTTTTAAAAGACTATTTTTACTTTAACAATTAAAGACAGAAGCCGTTACATTTTTCTCTATTTCTTACCATGCTTGAAAGGAATCACTTCCTAACCCCTTTATAGGGATCTTAATTTCTCCTAGGAAAAGGTCTGGCACCAAGTTGCTGTTGTTCCATAAGTCAATTCTGAAAGTTAAGTTGCAGTTAATCATTGCTATCATAATCACCATACATAACTTTAAAATAAAACTAAAAGTATCATATCCACTCAGCATGCATACAAACAAGGTTATAATTTCACTCAATATTCTTTAAGTTAAATGTAAGAAAATATCTTATTTCAACAGAAGGCAATTTAGAAAATGTCAGCATAGTGGTTAAATATGAGGTTTTATCAATAAGATGAAAGCAAATATTGGAGGGTATTGAGGTACATAAAGAAAAGGAAAAGCAAAAATACCATTTTCTTTCAAGGCACTTGCTGTTCACTTTTCCTTCTATTATTTTATTAATATTCCTGTGTTACTGTTATTCTTTCTAAACTGCAACACTTCAATAAAACATGCACTGACTTTTATTTTAGTCAAAACAGCTCAAGATCTCACAACCTAAAAAGCTATAGACCAAAAGGCATGCACTCTAGCTGAATTACTGTCTCTTACCTCACTGATATTTCTGTTAAAACAGCACATATATTAAGAAGAAGAAAAATAAAATCCATTGTGTTGCGCACATTTATGTTCCTTTTGCTGCTCTAACGTATCTAGTCTGATGTTCCAAACTATTTACTGATAAAGTTCAGTTGAAGGTTAAGTAATGAGTTATTTACCCTCATCTACTAAAATTAATGTTGCTTCTCCTCATATCTCTAGTACAAGGAGATGCAAGTTTGTCTAATCCTCCCTAGCCCAGATAAATGTACCTTTTCTATAATGCAAAAGCATAAGGTATAGGGATAATGTCTGTGAGCCTCAGGTCAGTAATGACATTTAAAATGCAATCCCATACACACTGCGCTGTAGAAAGCTATACTTATTTCTGAGCAGACATGCAAAGGTGTACACTGTAAGTTCTAAATAAGTATACAAAACAATACTTTGTTTCAGTCAAGTATTTTTGAATATAGTACAATTATTATTAAAAATAAACTGACTAGTTTTCTGCTAAGTGAGCCATTCAAGGTTTGAAGTGTCTTTTAAGGTGAATTTAAATGTAACAGGAAGTCATCTCACTATGTTACGAATTATCTTAAGAGTTTTTGAGTTACTAACTTTTTAATTAAAAAGCACTGAGTTGTTTTATATGAAAACAGCAGAATTATGGTTAATATACTAAAGAATATACCTGACTTCCAGTTTTTCAATATCTTCTTCTTCCACCTGAAACTGTGACTTTTTGGTGTAACTACTGGACCTGGTTACCTATAAGAAAAAGTCATTTCCCCCTTATTCCATTTGCCATTTAATCCTCATGTTGACATCTGTAGCTTTCTCATTTCCTATCCCACCCCCCACCCCCAATCGTGTTATTTGTCACAAGATCATGTAGAAGTAGAATATTCTCTCTTCTGATATATCACTTCTACATAAGCAAAGGAAGAATGGAGAACGTGGGACTAACTTATCCATTTTCCATATGTTTAAACATCCTTTGCTCACCTCTGAGTGGGGCCAATCAGTATCAGAATCTGATCATTGTTTCTCCATCCTTTTCACAGAATCACACAAAGAAACAAGAACTACCACCACCACCATCTGTAATTTTTAATAATTGTCTAGTTCTAAATTAGATCTGAACAGAAATAAGGAATCCTTCTGTTAATTATTTTTCTTGCTGGCAGATATGAACGACATAGGAAACCAAGTGATCCATTTCCTTTAGAAACTCGGGGTCAGAACTGAGGTCAGAATTAGCACAACCTATCATTTACATAAGAAAAATATTAACATTATTTTTGACTATTTTACAGGCTGTTGGTTTGGGTCAAGATTTAATCATTAACTACTGAATCACTAAGGATTGTGATTAAGTAGATCTCTAGTAAGTTTTAAAATGTGCTAATGACAATACTGTATAGACATCAGACTTTGTATATGTACCACATAAATAGCTAAGCCAAATAAAATTTGATTTTATCCTTGCTGATGGTTATTATTGACTATCAGATTTCACATATAAACATCATTCAATAGTCACATAAATATTGTATTTCTTTTCCTAAATGTGTGCATTTTAATTGGTTTACACTGTTATACTTATGCTTAGTCAAATTTGGCACAGAATGATTTTTATTTTTATAACCTGCATATTTGCTTTATTATTAGCCAAAGAAATCTGACAAAGCAAAGTCACAAGGCTATTTTGTGAAAGCACTTGCAGATTCTAACTATTGATATTTATGACAAATATTTCATTCTACATCACTTATACATATACAAAGTGCATCAAATCTCCTGTCATTGAAGGGAATTATTGGATCTATTCATAAACAGAAACACATAACTGTGGTTTATAAATGTGTGATGGATAAGACAGACATTCAAGAGTCCACCACCACCAACCCCCCAAAAAAGGAAAAAAAAAAGAAAAGAAAAAGAAAAAGAAAGAAAAGAAACTAGTGGCACCTTAAAGACATATTTCGATGTATTATATTTCAATGTAAGCTTTCATGTACATATTCACTTTGCCAGATTTGACATTAGAGATATGGAATTGTGAATTAGAAGATAGTATACTGTCTAAGGAATGGAAATGTTTATTAGTATCTATATGAGACGTTTCCTTTGGCTTAAAATTAAGATTGAGCATACTGGCCTCCACAATGGTTGTTGGGAGATCATCAAACTCTGACAAACCTTGGAGTTCTGATACTGGAAGTGCATCCTTGAGACAAATTATCTAGGCTGGTCTGGTAATTCATTCATTCTGGTTTGACGTTGTTACTAGTATTAATGCAATACTGGGCAATTCTGGTATTTGCAGGTATCAATGTTCTCTATCAAATGGCCAATTAAGCTGGTCTTTACAAGTCCTTATGTTAGCCAACAGAGATATTCTGAGCTTGGAAAAATAAATACCCACTATCTGCTACAAAACAGAGTACAGTAAGCCCCCGCAAATTTGCGGTTCACTAACTGCGGTTTCAGTCTTTTGCGGTTTTCCTCCCAGTCAATATTTTTCAGTAAATTCCTTGTTTTTTCCAGTCTGTGGGGCCCACTGGCCGGTGGGAGTGTCAATGGCAGCAGTCCTAGGCTGGCACAGGGGCAGCTAGTGCAGTTGTTGGTGGGTGGCAAGTCTCCCAGGAGGCTGGGAGTGGCCATTGGCAGGCTCTTCTCCAATGTGGGAGACATTGCACATTCATTATGGCCATTTTTAAACCACATCCGTACATTGCGGTTTTTCACTATTTGCGGTAGGTCCTGGAACCTAACCCCAGCGGATACTGGGGGCTTACTGTATTGGAGAATCTGTTTGCATTACATTTGAGTATGTATCATTTATATATTAATTTCATGAAGATATTTCCTTGAACACCTAGAAGACCTTCACTGATTTATATGCATAATTTTGAGGCGTGTGTATTGCACTAACGTTACTGTATTTCTGGTTCTTATCCCTCCCCCCCATCTTTTCTTTTTTGCTTGTCTATGCTAGTTCCAATGATTTTCAAAGTTAATTCTGAACAAATAAAATATAAAAAGGTTCATAATTAACCTTTAAGTAGCTAACAAAAAAGGAAATTAAAATTGTACATGTAAAAAAAACTCACATATCAACAGATTCTAATAAACTAATTACCTCAAAATAAAAGGTTTCATTAAATTGTGGATTGCTTGTTTTCTTCTTTACCTTTGTTTTCTTTTGGTCGTTTCTATAGCAAAACAGAATAGTTTTACAATGCAACTCTTACAGGATATGATAATATAAACACTGTGCTGCTATGAAGAAACCCACAAAACTAAACATTTTTTGTGGGAAAACCTAGCTTCCAACAGGGAGGTAAACAGATTACTGGTCATTTGCACATGAGAAGCCCTACTCAAGTTAATATGAGTGTTAAGGATGTAAAATCTAGGCGAGACATGCAAAACCAAGCCTTTCCATACATGCATTTTATTTCTACATTTTTGCTAACAATATATGCATACAATGGGAAATTTAACGACTTCTTACAAAGGCATTATAAAATCTACTTGTAATGCCTTTATATGGAATGATGGTAATAAAAGATACATGTAAAAAATATCATGAGTGCTTTGGTATCTGTGGCCAAAATCCTATTGCAAACTACATGTGCAAGGAGAAATGCTAGAGATGTGAAGGCTTAGAAAAAACTGTAATATTTCAGGGGAGGGGGGAGTTTTTTTTTGTTTTTTTTTTCATTTTTCCCCAAAGCATTTTTGTTTTTTGTTTTTCTGAAAAATTGGATAAAATGAAAAAGAAAAATGATTATGCAATGTATTATTTTAATATAATGAATATATTTTGAGACAGGGTGTTCAATATTTTCCAAATCATTTCTAAAAAAATGCATACTATATTGCTCCCACCCACTCCCTTTTGTATATCCCCCCCCCACTTTGATTCTTTGAGAATGAGGTTTTTATTTAATTTAATACTATGGAGAAGAAATATGAATAATGGTTAATTCTGGATTTTTAAACATTGTTTTGTAGAGGTTTTCATGTTCCACATAAACTAGTAAAGACTTCAGGAGATTATTCCATTTTTTACAATTATTATTCCATTTATTACAATTACAAATACATTTCCCCACCGGGAAAATCGGTTGCGGTATATAAATATAAAAATAAATAAATAATTTAAAATTAAATTCCGTTTGTAATAATTGCTTGGATGCATTATATTTTAATATGCTAATTGTAATAATTTTATGCCAAGTCAAATTGTCCATAGTAATATGGACTGTTGCACACGGTAGCCTTAAATGGTTTAAAACTGTCATAACAAGATACAAGCTATCAGCATTTCCTTCTCATATAAAGCATGTGGGCCTTATATGAGGTATGCTGAAATTCTTCACACAGTTTTACTGCTAATCCTCTGCTGTACTACATCAATGTATGAGTGTTTTCCCTCTGGCATACTGCAGATAGGCTCCTTGTCCATGCCTACATGTTGACTTCTAAATAAGTTGGCGCTCTGAAAAATCAGTTCCAGGCTAATCTGGAAGTATTTGAAGGCACAAAAGCATAACAAAAGTACCCTTTTTGCAGACAAATATATCTGTGGAATAAGAGGAAGCAAACTATTTGATACATGCAATGTGACGTGGGGGCTGGCTGGATAATTGCTGTTCACCCAGCATTTGGTAGATGACCTTGTATACAACTCTAAGCTCCAATAAAAAAAATTAATGTACACACAGTACATACTGAGACATTGCTACTGCTGCCTTTCATATATATCTGACATTGAATGTCTCTCAATAATCAGAGCCATAATGAAGTCAGTATTTGTCAAGGAAATATTTACTTATTTATTTATATTTTATTTAACATATTTTAACCTGCCTTTCTCCTTGGAAAGGAGGATCATATTGCTTCCAAAATTGTTAACATCTTATTTTCTCTCCTAATGAGATGTCTATAGACCAATAAAAGGAATAAAAATATTTACTTTTCAGTAATGTCAAATTCATATTCCATTTAATGTATTAAATCCAGACTACTTTGATACATTTTATCTATTACCTTGAAGGGCCCACAACAGATACTGTAGCAAAAGGATCACAGTTTTGCCCATTGATAAGAGGCAGCCCATGACATTCCTTTAACCTAGAAATGAAAAAAGTGCAAATTAATATAACTGTTGTGTGCTTTTAATAATCAAATGAACAAACCCATGCTATGTTAGTGTATGTTGCCAAAAGAAAAAGAGGTAGAAGGAAAAAAATATTTTGTAGCACATTAAAGACTTTTAGTGTGAGATTTAATGACCAAAACAAAAAACAGCTTTCACTGATAAAAGGAGTGCAAATTCTATTTCCCTATTCACATGACAAGGTGGGATACATGACTTCCAACTAACTCCATACTGGTGCAAGTTCTCTTCTAAAAATGGCTCATGTGTAAATTTATTTTCCCAATTTATACTTTGACTTAAATGCTAATTACTGTTTGAATTATCCAAAGGGATTTGGTTCCTATAAGTGATTTATAGATGTTTAATAGAATGTACAGTATCAAACCTTGCTGAACAGATGAAATAGCACAGCATGTTCTCCACCTCAATGGTAATCTGTCTTTGGCTTTTATGGATTGGCTCATATCCAAAG
>JAIOUR010221380.1:0-10042 GCA_020711275.1 Calotes versicolor
TCCCTCCATCTGGATCTGTACTGTTCCTCCTACCATTCAGATTAACCAGAGCAACCAAAGTGCTAATAATACGCAAGGGTGAGGAAAATGTCTATCAATGTTTCCTATCAAGCATTTACTTGATTAGTCTACTACTACCCACAGTCTCTTTCCTGGTCAGCCGCTGCAAGCTCTTGGGAATGGGGTGTGTGGTGATTCAATGCTATTTGTGTCTTTTATATAGGTACATGATGGTATGCATGGTGAGTGACTGGGTTTTGATTTGTAGGAATAGGTTGGACGTGTGCCAGAGGAGACCATTTTGTGGCAGTGGTGCTTGTCGTTGCTGGTAACAAATACAGTTGGGATGGGGATTGGAATATGTTCAGTTAGGCTAGTATCAGAGTTAGAGATGGAAAGTGCTAAGACAGGAGTTTGCTTTTGAGGCTACTAGTGTTACATCAATTAGAACAGTGGTAGGCAACCTTTGGCTCTCCAGATGTTCTGGACAGCAACTCCCAGAAGCCCTCTCCAGCAGAGCTAGTAGAGAAGGCTTCTGGGAGTTTGAGTCCTAAACATCTGGAGAGCCACAGGTTGCCTACCACTGAATTAGAAAAACCAGAAGTAATGAATGAAGCTTGTGGGAGCTGTGAAGTTAGTTAAGAGGAGTGTGGCGTCTATTTTTCTGTGAAGAAACTCTATAAGTGTAGTATTTTTCACTGGAACGTGTGTATGACTAAGCATCTTCACAGACATATTAAAAAGAAAGTAATGTGATTAAGCTTACAAAGAGAGAAGTAAAAGATATTTCAGCCCTATGATAAGAATTTAACACATTCCGTAATACTGAACTTTCTTATTCCTTCCTTGTTCTAAAAAATATTTTGGGTTTTGAAACACTAGCTGTTATTGTTTTGAAACAGCAATCACAAGATATTATAGCACATATACCACTGGCCAATGCTAGGACATACAGGCTAAAATCTTGTGGCTTAGTTTACTAAGTTGCTCTAGAGGAGGCCCCTGAATCAGAGGGCATTTGGTGAGTCAGTTCTTCCATATCTTCCATTGATTCAAATGTGCCTACTTTATTTATGATTTACTATACTAAGATAAGTTGCAACAGGTTGTGTCATCAAAACAACACAGGATGTATATATTTTACCAAAGGCATTTTTACTTGGCTTTTAAAACCAGTGTTAAATGCTCAGGACTAAGCTGGTTCAGTGTTTAAGTAGGAGTCAAAACAGAACACTGGCTCTTTTCCCGATTTTGGTAAAAGTGGTAATCTCAGGAATGGAGTCCCTTTTGCAAGTTAAAAGGCACCCCCCAAACTGATGGCTGTCATCAGACAGCACCATATAGCAAGCATAAGAAGGTGGGGGAGGTCCACCACAAGGATTTATTTATTTTGTTCTCTTCCTAAAAGATTGTTTGTCCTTTTGCAAACTTCAAACTTTTGCTGGTATCTCTCTCTCTTGTTTCTCAGTGGCACTATTTTTTTTCTTTGATGCCAGAGGGACCCTGTGGTTATAACTCTCCCATTAATTAAGAACATTTATTTCCTTATACTAACCTGGTTCCCAATCTTCTGGTACGTAGGCCCATAAAAATGGACCGTATTAGTTTTCCAAAAGAGGCAGCATTGACTGGGTCCAATTTATGCTCCTGACAGTGTCTCAGGTAATGGTTGTAGAGGGTGCTTCTGGGGAGACTCACTCCTTCTGCTGTTTCATAGTTGTCTAAAAGCCACTGGAGCTATTCAGTTTGGGAACGAATAAGAAAAATGAACTCAACACAACTGTGCAAACCATCTATCCCTTCATTAGAGTCAAAACAATAAAAACATTTCAACAGTTCTCAATCTTTAGGTAGCTACAATTTCAGCTCTTAGTAATTCTCCACATACAAGTTACATTCATCATTTCATCTTAATATAACTATCCAAATACAGGAAAACCCCACAGAACCAATAACACTTCTGACATCAGGCAATATTTACAATTATTTTGACAAAATAACCAAATATTAGTATTGTGTATACAAATAATGCTTTGACACTACTGTTAGCACCTTAGAAAATATAAATTCTATTCAAATTAAAGATTTTCTTAAAGAAATAAAAGGGGGCGTTCTCGAGGTGCATGCCTCCAAGGGAGTGGTCCCCAACCTTTTTTCCTCCATGGTCCGGGGGTCTGCTTTTCCAGGGTGCACATGGACTGGGAAACCCTTTTTTAAAGTGTGTACAGCCTGGAGCAGCATTTTTATGGTGCAAATGGCCCTGGGGTACTGTTTTATATGGTGCACATGGCCCAGGAGAGCATTTTTTAAAGCATGCACAGCCTGGGGAATGTTTTGTAATGGTGTGCCTATAGAAAACTCTGATGCCCAGTTCCTGCTAGTCTGCAGCCCAGTAGTGGGCCCTGGCCCAGTGGTTGCTCTGTGGATCTACTTTTGTCCCCCGGCACGGATCAAAAGGCTCAAATACGTTCATTAAGTAGTCCAAACACTGATGGTCTTAATTCATACAGAGGGTCACAGTTGCCTACTCCATCATATACCATGAAAAAAAAAACATTTGATATATGTAACAACATCTAACATTTAAACCCATGAAACATACTGTCAAATGCTATCTAAGTTTAGGAGATTAATGTGAAGGAACAAATATTTTCAAAGAACATAAACTAGTATTGTATTGTAATACAGTAAGCCCCCGCAAATTCGTGGTTCACTAAGTGCAGTTTCAGTCTTTTGCGGTTTCCCCCCAGTCAATATTTTCAGTAAATTCCTTGTTTTTTCCAGCCTGTGGGGCCCATTGGCTGGTGGTAGCGTCGATGGCAGTAGCCCTAGGCTGGCATGGAGGCAGCTACTGCAGTTGTCGATGGGTGGCAAGTCTCCCAGGAGGCTGGGTGCTGCCATTGGCAGGCTCTTCTCCAATGTGGGAGACACTGCACATGTGTTATGGCCATTTTGAAACCACATCTGCACACTGCGGTTTTTCACAGTTTGCGGTAGGTCCTGGAACCTAACCCCAGCGAATTCTGGGGGCTTACTGTATTCATTAAAATGTTAGCCCTCCACAGAATCAGGCAGAAAAATGAAAAGCACAATGTAATTTTATAGCGTAAAGCTCAAGTGTCATACAAAACAACAGTAACATACAAAATAAACAAAATCTTGAAATGCTGATGTTACACTTAAATGCCACCTCAAACTATAGCCTTTTTCATCATCTTTCTTTTAATTTTGACAATCAAGTTTTAAAACGGTAACTGCAAAAAAATATATAACTAGTGGCATCAAACAGAAGACAAAAGTTAATTACTGAGCAGTGCCTAAGAGAGTGAGCTGTTCAAGAGAAAGATCTGAATTTAAATCTTCCCTTCGTCATTAATTCACTGGATAATCTTAGGCCGCCCACTATTTTTAGCCTCCCTCCCCTTCCCCATCAGAAATATGAAGCAAAATAGAAAATCTCTGTTAAATAAATAAAATTGCACTGGCATCCAGGTATTTTATTTGGACAAAAATAGCATCTTACGAAAGCCTTAAGAGTTTCACCATCTTGTATCTGTAGTATGTCTTCTCTGTATGAAGAAGTTTGAAAGATGGTACATAACAGCTTCTCTTTCAAGAACTCTAGAAAATCCTACATAACCGGGGGGGGGGGGGGGGACCATCAAAACGTGGCTCAAGAAGTATCATTGGTAGTCAAAAAGGAAGCGTAAGGGTATCGGTTCCTATACTGACGAACATTTAACACCTCGCACAAATGGAACAGAGAGCCTTTGGACAGCATGAGAAACAGACAGCAGATCCAGAATAAAATTAGCACAATGGAAAGCTACTTGAAGTAAACAGCCATTACAAAATCTTTCAGGAACTACAAGGACACATAATTGAAGCTGAGACATAGAAAGCATTTAACATCAGTTAAGATGCACTACAGAAACAAAAAAGGGTTTTTTTCCTCTCCTCAGTGAGCTGTAATGGGTGCTGCATAAGAGGATTGCTGTTCCACACATGATGTATCTGTTCAGACACTCCAACGTTTAAAATTCTCAAAACCTTTTCAAAATGCAACATTCAGTTTGGAAGTAACAGCCTGACTCCACCTGAAGACAAGACTCAACAGAAAATAAACAGAAAAATCTAAAGGATAGAAAGATAGAAAGGCCTAACATGAAATGAAATGGATTGAGTCAATAAAGTGAGCAGGGCAATTAATGACAAGACCTCCTGGATGTCATTAGCCCATAGAGTTGCCATGGAAGCAACATCAAAGCAAATAATATCTGCACCACCACCACCAGCAGCAACAAGTTAATGGTTCTCTATACTCACAATGGTATTAAATTATAATTCCCTGAAGAATGAAGAAACATCACAAGCTCTTGCTAAAGCTAACGAGGGGCTCATTCAACTGCCATTTGTCCCATGGTTTGGTGTACTGTAGGTATGGATAGATTCACTCCTTTTCCCAGTGACTACATGAAATAACTGCTCAAGCGGATTAACCTCCCCCCCCCAGCACCCCAACTCGCACTCTTCTGAGACCTTGTCAAAGGCTTCTACTTCTTTGGTGCAGATGGTGTGCTCCAGTTTAGTCCATTCTCAGTGAGTGTGATAGCAAGGAATGGACTAAAATCAAATATGGCAGCAGTCAAAGTTGCCAAGGTTCCTCCGATTTCAATTGGCTTAAGAAGTAAGCCACTTCAGGACACTGGCCATTTTTGTGGCTGAAACGTGTAAGCAATTATAATTCAATTCAATTAATTTATCTGCGGCCATTGGCCCGATAGAATACAAAGTACTTTCATACAAATAATTAAAAATGGTTAAAAGGGCTAAAAATTAATTATGCACAAAGATCCTCTTTCGCATTTTCTGGGCAGAGAGAAGGAATTTGGCCACGAGCTCTGTGATAGACTTGCTTGTGTCCTCTAAGAAATATCTTGTATACCACTCCTCACTTAAGCACTTATAACAACACAGGGAGGATTAAAGGAGTTTATTTTCATATACATCCTGAGACCTTGTCTCCCCTTTATCCTGCGCTCCAGTGGATGTACCAGTTTCTTTTGCTTTGTATACTGAATACTTTTCCTGCTCCTCTGTGGAGGGGCAGCGAAAGTGAAATTCTCGTTGTATTCTGACAGACCATCACTATGGCACTAATCACCTGGATTTTATTTCTGCTTTAAAAAATTCTTCTTTGTGCATGTGCCAACTGAAACCATGGCAGCAGGCCACACACAAGGCACAGAAAGCATTTTTAGAAATTAATCTACTGTATTTTTCATTCTATCAGATGCACTCCCCCCAACCTTCAAAAGTAAGGGGAAATGTCTGTGCATCTTATGAATACAGTTATCCCTCCCCTCACGGATGTATGCGGGGGGGGGGGTTCCAGCACCATAGACAGCGGCACCCATTTGCATACAAGTCTATGTGGGAATGCATGGCACTGTCTATGGTGCCGAACTCCACCCCCCACCCCACCCCTGTGTACACCCGGGCCTCCCCTGGTGTCCCCCAAAATAGAGGTGAAAACAAAAACAAAACAAAATGAAGGGCCAACGAGACATTGTTGCAAACAAAAATGGCCACTGCATTTGCTTTGGCTGGCTTCTGGCCCATATATTCTGAGCCAACCAATCAGAAAGGGCTGGCTCAGAGTAGGAAATTAAAATTAACCGTACAGCCAAAAAGAGAGCCACTGCACAGTGGTTAGAATCAGCAGTAGGAGCAGGAAGAAATATCAAGGTAAGGGGATGGTCTATTTTTTGGGTGGGGGAACATTGGGGAGGGGGTGTTCTAGTGGCAGGTGGGAAGGATGGGGGTGTACTGCAGCCTAATAGCTGCAACTGGAAGTGGGGATGGGGTGGAAATAGGTTTCCCTTGCTTGGATTACATTATATTGCTCTGCACTGAGCTCCATGCGTTTGTATTAAGTTGAATAGGATTCACATTGCTATGCAACAATGCAATTTAGTTGAATTTTGGTTTTTTTTTGTTTTGCCTCCTCTTTCTTTTGGGGGGGGGTATCTGCATTGAATTCTATTGATTTTGATTGCTTTGCATTGAGTTACATGGGTTTACATTAAGTTACATAGGTTTGTGCTGAATTAAAATGCTTTGCCCTGAATTCTGTTGATTTTCATTGCTTTGCATCAAGTTACAGGGATTAGCATTAAGTTGCATAGGATTGTGCTCTATCACATTCCTTTGTATTGCATTGTATTGCCCCCCTCTCCAACAGTCTGAAAGAAAGTCATCCAGCCCCTGACTCAAAAAGATTGCCTACCCCTGTCTAAAAATTAATTGTGGTCTTATAGTCAGGTGCATCTTATAGAGCAAAAAATGCCATAAACGATTCAGTGAGTCAGCAATGATATAGCACAGGCAAAAATTATAATTTCATTTCCTCACCTCACTACAGAACAGTGTTCAAATGACAGCAGAAGGAGCCAGACGACTGCTGGAGGTCAATATGTGTTTTGCACATGAGCATTGTGACAAATGCTCTATTGCTCCTCTGTTACCTCAAGTGACCCTATTTAGAATACACTAACTAGTACCAAAAGAGCCACTATAGTTACACCCAAAGGCTTCCGGATATTAAAGTTTATAAACCTTTTTAGGGTCAAAGATAAAGTACCATTATCCATCATAGAAGTGAGGTATAGTCCCACTTTTCTCTGGGGAGAGGGAACGTGGAAAAACACGTCCCTTCTATGGGAGGGGGCACTAATGATTTCACCATATTTTCATTTTTAGCATTATCAGCAGCAAAATACTTTGCCAATTCCTAATGTTTAACTAAATGTTAAACTTAATATTCCTTGTTGTGAATTCATCAGTCTGTAGAGTTAAGCTCTATAACAATACCTCGGTGTTAAAAAGGACCCTTTTTGAAAAGGACCCTATTCTCATCAACAGATGCTAGACAAGAGATTGCAAGATGGCGCAAAACATAAGGATATAGAAGAATGCTGATTAGGAATATAAGAAATGGCATTGTTAAAAGGGCTCACAAATCAGAAAAGTTTGAAAAGCCCTGCTCAAGTATTATGCCTTAAAGCAGTCAGGTCTCTCCACATGTGGTGAAGATATGGGGATAGACATGTTCCACCTCTCATGTTCCCATCCCACTCAAGGAGAGATTGACAGTGAAAGTCTGCAGTGCTGTTTTCAAGGACAGTCTGCTGAAGCTTAACATTCTAAGTGCATTCAGTAGATCATGTTTATAAGCACCATGGCTGATTTCACTGTGCACGCGTGAAGGTCTGCCTAAAGCAGGCATGTCCAAAGTCTGGCCCGGGGGCGAAATGCGGCTGATTTTCACATGCTGAGTGGCCCTCAGCCTCTTCTTCCTGCCGGCTCAGACTGTCACTCATTCCAATGAGAAATGGACTTTATTTTCCCCTCCCCTCAGAAAAAAAGGAGGGCAGGTGGAAGACTCTCCCACTGAGCAGAGGGAGGGGAGAAGCTTCTCACAATCCCTCTTTTGAACCACTGTGAAGAGGAACCAGCAGGGCAACATCCTGGGCAGGTGTCCCCTTGCTTCTCCCCCTCAACAGCTGTTTGGGGAGGGGGTGGTGTGGCTCTTTCTGAGAAGGTAGGTAGATGTATTTCATTCTGAGGAAGTGGGCGTTCACCTTCTCAGAAACTGTTGGGCACTTCCCTTTCTGGACAGAAGCTGTGGCTTGGCTGGAGGAGACTGTGAGTGCCGTTGGCCCCCACACATGTTCACCTCACCCAATCTGGCCCTCCTTGCAAAAGGTTTGGACACCACTGGCCGAAAGGAATGGGGAACAAGATGTACATATGTGCCCCTTTCTCAACAAATTTCAGCTCCAAATAGAGATGTAAAATTTCCAAAAATTTTGAAGTTCGGAACACCCCCCCCCCCAGTTTTTTTTCTCTTGTTTTTTTTCCCTGGGGGGGGGAAGCGGAAGTTTCTGGAAAAATTTAAAACAATGCTATATTAGCACACATACACTTTTTACAGCTTGAAAGTCATTCTGTTACTTTAGGAACATTAAATATGACTATGGACAATTTGACTTGGTATACAATTATCACAACTAGCATATTAAAAAATAATATATCCAAGCAATTATTACAAACAGAATTTATTTTTAAAATAATATTTATTTGTAATTGTAACAAATTGAGTAACAATCTCCTAAACTCTTTACTAGTTTATGTGGAACAAAAAAAAACCCTCTACCAAACAATGTTTAAAAATCCAGAATTAACAATTATTCATATTTCTTCTCCATAGCATTAAATAAAATAAAAACCTCATTCTCATAAAAATAATTGAATAGGGGGAAATGTATAGAAGGGAGTGGGTGGGAGTAATATACTATGCATATGTTTTAGAAAGGATTTGGAAAATATTTGAACAACCTGTCTCAAAATATATTCATCATATTAAAATACTTCATAATCATTTTTCTTTTTCCAATTTTTCAGGAAAAAAACCCAAAAAGGCTTCAGGAAAAAAACAGTTTTTTTCTGATTTTTTCCAATATTTTCCCGGGCCTTCACATGTCTAATCCCAAAAATGTACTGTTGCATGTTCAACACTAAAAAAAATAGATATGGTATTGCCATTTATATCATAAGGAAATATTAACTAGTGAATGAAAAACACACACACACTTTTTTCAATTCAATCAAAAACGTAACATTTCCGATACCCTCACCCCCAACCCCCAAAAGATAAGCTGGCTTTAATGTGCTTTATGCTTTTGACTAAGGTTTGTTGTCACTTATAGTTTGCTACTGTTGACAGATCCTAGTCAGGGCTAGAAGTAAAAACTGGGGGGCGAGATTGTTTTAATTATAAAATTGAAATAAGCATGAGTTACACGTAACTATAAAGTAAAAATAGTCTTTGGGAAAATCAAGGAGAAGTAAATCAACTACTTTACTCTTAAAGTGTGGTTTCCAGGTGGTAGCAAACAAATCTCACCTTTGAACTAGTAGAAGATGATGCCTCTGGTAATAAATGACCAGATACAGTAACATAAAATCAATGTAAAGAAAGGCACATCTGTGATCATTTATAAAACAGCTAAAGGGAACTTCCATGCTCACATGCACATGCCTCTGAAATGTTAGGTACCAGGTACAAACAAGAAATGTGTATCAAATTAATGAAAATGACAGAAATAAGAACTAAGCATTAACAAAGGATTTACATACAAGCCAAGTCAAGAAAACAAAAGTTAATAGCTTTAAGACTGTGTTGTCAAGAGTTAATACCAAGGCCTTGACACTAAAACACCATGAAACATTAAGCAACAACAGTGCAATTTACAGCAATTGGAGTTGGTCCCAGAATACCTTTGAACCGAAGTTTTAGGCAAATATTGAGATCATGAACTAAAATACAAACAATCAAATAAGTTTACTAATTTCAACCTTATTTCTCTTAATTCTCAGATAAACTTTAATTAATATTTACACAATGAGGCAAGTGAAGGTGAGACGGGCACAGAGTAGTATGATACAGAAATTCAAGTTTAAAAGCTCTAAACTCTGAATCAGTACAGTGGTACCTCTACTTACAAACTTATGAACTTAATTCGTACATGGATGATGGTCTTAACTCGAGTTGGTTGTAAGTCGAAGCACCATTTCCCACAGGGAATGTACTGAAATGATATTAATCCATATAAGCATTTTTTCTGGTCATAGGTAGAGGCATCGTTCCCCATAGAAGCATAGGTGGAGTTTTTATGTATAGGCATAGTTCCCCATAAGAACTAAAGCAAAAGCAATTACCATCTGCTTTTGCCAGGGGAGGATGGGAGGATGTATCTCTATACATAAATCAGTAGTGTCCGTGCTGACAGTAAGTTCACCCCTGTGCGACCCCTGTGCGACCCCGTACTATGATTGGTCGCACAGGGGTGAACTTCCTATCAGTAGATGCTTCTGCCGCCACCAGCTGCCATTTTTAGTTCGAGGCGACGGCGGCGGCGGAGGCAGCAGCGGCAACGGCAACCTACCGGGCCCCAAGTCTTAGGGGGCGGGTGGGGGG
>JAIOUR010221935.1:0-15505 GCA_020711275.1 Calotes versicolor
TTTTTTTTTTTTTTAAATGTGGACTAAAATGGCTTTTGGGCCTCTTCCAGGAATAGGGCTTAAATTTCATTTGTTACATAGTAGATCTGCCCTGCTTGAGCCTTTCCTAGGATGTGGATATTTACCAGACAGATTCTTAATATTCTTCATTTGTCCCAATTGTGCTTCCATGACATTTCTAAGAAAAGGCACTGAGAAATCTACCACAGTCACAAGTACAATTACTTTTCTCACTAAAAAGCAAAATAAAAATAATACACAAATAAAAATGTAGGAAACCAACTCAAGGACTAGGAGAGAATGTTTGCCTCTCAGCTAAGTATAAAGGCTTGCACTCATTCGTTCAGCCCATTTCCTAACATGGTGGTAGACAAAAGCTTCGGGAGAGAGAGAGACAAGGCCCCACTGCATGCTGAAACTGTAATCTGACTGCAGGCTTGTTTGATGTGTGATGCATAATCAGCACCACACTAATGACCAAACTGCAAGCATTTATGTTACAGGTCTCTTTTCCCAGCTACTAAGTTGTTGTGGTCTTTTTGGCTCATGCCTCCTTCAAGCAAAAGATCACATATTCATCTCTTGGATCAGTTTAGGTGTTTCTGTTCTGGTAACCACCATTTTGCCATCCCAGCTTATGATCCACCTTCAAGGTCAACCCTTTTTATTTTTTCTCAGTTCTTCAACTCCTTCACATTAGCTGGATTGTTCCCCACTTCCCACCTATCTAGCTACCTAGAGAGGAGAATCTCTGCCTGGTGTGAGTGTTGCATGGCTGCTTTCCTAACAATGCGATTATTTGGGCTGCACCACAATTTAAATTTTTGATGTATTATTAGTAAAACTGAGTTCTAATAATGACCAAGAAGAATGTTAATTTTGTAGGAAGGTGGGTTATAACAATGGAAGTAGCCACTAGGTGCTACGACTTGTTGCTCTTGCTCGGTGCTACCATTAAGTGGGAAGTCCACCTAAGTCCACCAGTGAAGTGGACTCAACACTGGGCAGTTTTCATTGCCAAGGCAATGCTGAAGGATGATTGAATTGCTCCTCAGCATGAAATTATAAAATAAACTTTCACATATGGTGAAGTGTATTTGTTATATTTTAACCCACCTTTCTGGCAATGAACTGAAGACAGTACACATGGCTTCCTGTCTCTGGTTTATCATCACAATAACGGTGTGAGGTAGGTTGAGAAGTACTACTCTTCTGTTACAGTTACGACATATTCCATTTTTTTCCTCAGTGAAATCAACGTGGCATGCATGGTTCTCCTCCCCTCCTTCACTTTCAGTGATTGAGGGGTAGGTCAAGCAGAGAGAAAGGAACTGTTCTAGTGTTACCCTGTGCCTTTCTTGGCCAAAGGGTGGCCCAAATGTGGATGTTCCGGTTCCCTGTCTAGCACTGTAATCATTACATGACAGTGGCTCTCGCAGAAAATGAAAGACCCAATATTGTCAGAACAGTTTCATGGTTGAGTGGGGATTTGTAACCTCAGTCTCTTTAGTTCCAATCTAAACCTTTTAATCCGTCATTGATGATGTGAAGCTTTATAGCCCATGGAGAAATGCATGGCATCACCTTCAACTTGTTAGGCTTCTTTCTGAGCTCCATGGTAACACCTTTACTTTTCAGCAGGTATGTATGCTACTTTTACCACATCTAGTCTGATTTGTCCTAGTGACAGTGTTGACTATGCAGCTAACAAGTAAGCAAATTACAGAGAGGCATCATTTAAGTTCCTAGGAAGAGCTTTTCTTTACATTATTCATTTAAAATTGTTACTGTGTTATTTTCTATTTTGTGATGAGTGCCAAAAGGCCCATGGTTCTTTTCAAAGTCATCTCAATTTCATCCCCCACTCCCCGGTCATAGTAGATTTCCCATTGCCCATATGTCTACAATTGTTTTGTACAGGCAATTTGATTGTCAGGCATAACTTAATTTAACCTAATCATAGGACACAACTGGGAGGTTCTGCGATACAAGCTGCATCAAAATGAACGGGAGCATGGCTATCATTTTGTGCAATCCCCATTCATGTCAATGGGGCTTCCCCAAGACACGCACAAGTTATTTTTCATTAGGAACCAAGTGAAAGCTTATAGCAACACTTTACAAGCAAAAATAAATAAATAAATACATTTTGAGTATACTGTTCATCTTTAATTATTCATGTTCCATTAAAAAAACCCTCTCAGGATTTTGGCGCTTCACACTTGAAAAGTAGATCTTCTAATACTATTTCTAAAGTAGTCAGAAGTGACCCCCAGCTCCCAAAATGATATCTGAAATATTTTGACTAAATGTATGTGGGAGTTGTCACACTTTTGCCACACTGGGGAAAATAAAATAAAATAAAATAAAATAAAATAAAATAAAATAAAATAAAATAAAATAAAATAAAATAAAATAAAATAAAATAGGAGAGTTTGGTTACAAGGCGAGTTGCACCAGTTGATTTTCCAGATTTGTTTTTAAATGTCACAATTTGTCAGATTGCCCCCAATTATCTGATGTGTTAAACAAGATATCTATAGTATATGGCTACATTTAAATGAATTTCCCTTTGTGTTATGAAAAATGCAATTCCTTCAGGAAAAAAATTACATGAATGGTGTTTAAAAATGCAACATGGAAATAATTTTCATTGTCTTCTTTAAGTTATCAGAAGCATTTTTCCCTGAAGTTTCTTTTAATTAAAAAGCTTTGTGCTGATGACGGACGTGACAGACTTGTAACACAACAGTTGAGGAGTTTGACCTGCTGATGACCTATCTCAGTATTTTTTTTCTGGGTACTGGTGAGGTAGGTCCTTCTAGAGCAGGGGGGTGCAGTCGCCAGGGCTAAACTCAGTGATCAACAACTTTCAAGAATTGATCCCCTTTGAAAAATACCATTCAGTGTTTGACTTTTGTAAACAAAGGTAACTTTGGGTACTGTACCTATTTTATGTGAATCTTTACATGGAATGAGATTGAGCCATTTTATTGACCTAAGTCAGGGGTGACCAAAGGTAGATCTCCAGATGTTTTTAGTTGTACTAGCCTTCAGCACTAGTTGTGCTGGCAAGGTCTCCTGGAGTTGTAGGCCTAAAATATCTGGAGATCTACTTTTGGACACCCCTGACCTAAGTGGTCCAGAGTTTGAACTTATTCACAGCTTGATGTGATACATTTTCATCTCCACACAAAGGAAAATGAAAACAACAGTAGCAGAATGCCTGTAAGGAAAAATCCCAATAAGTAATCGATTGTGGGATAAAGCCAGCAAATGTGCAAAATATCCTTGCCTCTGCATACATTGTGCAAAGAACTGAACAAAGTGATAAAACAACCCCTAACAAGTTGCCATAGGCATGTGTGCTTATTGCTTTTGTCCAGGCATGCTGCATGCATTGGAGGTGGAGCTATAGTGCAGCTTCAAGGGACAAGAAGGACATTCAGGATCAGCCAAGCAGTTTTCTGGCAGCAGAAAAAGAGCTACTTGGGGAAACAGTTACATACATATGGAAAGTAGCTAATCGTTTTCAGGGATGAAATGCAGATGTTTTAAAGGTTTGCTTCAGAATTATGCACCAATGTATGTTGCATGGAAATACAACAGGTGCAATGCAGGCAACATTTAACACCATAGGGGAAAGGGTTTTCCTTATATAATGGACAAAAAGCCAAGCATAACTGAATACAGTCCTTTAATTCCTGGCTCTTTGGTATAACCAGTGGAAATGTTGTATGTAATTTACTCATCCACCTGTCTTTCTCTTTCTTTCAGAGAGCTCTTCCAGAAGCTTTGGGTGCCTACTGAGTTTACGAACTGCTTTAAACACAATTTTGTAGGTCTCTTGAGAGGGAGGGAAAGAGGGAGGGAGGGAGGGAGGGAGGGAGAGAGAGATATATATCTATGGACTGGAACCCCTACAGTAGAGCAAAACAAAACAAAATAAATCAGAAAGATTGTTTACACTACTCTTAGCCCAGCTGCTCTAAGCTTTGGAGTACTGTACGTCTGTTTCATGAGCTGGTCTATTTCATGTGTATTAAACTGTTGGAAGGCAGTGACCTATGGCTTCTGCGTATACAACCTACCTCTTACGTGGGGCACTGAGTCTAAGCCCATATATCCCGCACAAGAGAGTACTGTACTCTGAAAGAGAAGTCAAACTCTCAGTGACATATATATTACAGTAAAAATGGACACAGTAGTAAGTGTGTAGAACAGTTCTCACACAGTTCGTTACCAGGCATGGAACGAATCACGGAGGTGAAGAGGCACAAATCAAGATAGTGCTTGTTTTAAAGTGCTAGATTCTTTTAAAATACATTCACTCTGTTCCTCAACTCCACCGTTGCTCCACGAAATCATATAAAGTGCTTTTAATAACAACAAAATGTAATGATACTAGATTTGATATAACAGTATAAGTTATAAATTCAAGCTGCTCCTGCTTATGGTTTATGGTCAAGTTAAAAATAAATGGCTGAAGCTTATCAAGGTCTTGGCCTTGATTCATTTCCCCATTTATATCTCTTTGATACTTGTGTAACTCCAGTGGAGTCTGCTTGGTTCATATCTCTCCAAATGACAGGAGGATCAGGCTCCTTGCTTAGGAACAGCCTTTCTCCCTTATTATTATTATTTTTTGCATATTTGTATATTTAAAACTTGCATATCTTATCATTCTACACTAGTTGTGCAAAATATGCTTGAAAGACTCCTCTAGCTTGAACAGATTTAATAGAAGCCCCGAAAAGGTGTGCAAATAATTCAGGGAGCAAACACTGAATGCCTTTTCATACTACTGATACTCTTCAGTGCTAGAGTTGTTTGCATTACAGCTACAGGCTACCAATGGTTGGACTTTCCATTCATTCACACAAACATTGGTATTGGGCTAGTACCCCACTAAGAATATTTTCTCTCACCATACAGAAATGGATGAGATCCAAATCATTTATTTACTTCCAAGAATACTGATTCTGCCTTGCTAAGAAAAAACATCAAAATGCCTCCTTTATCCACCCCATTATCTTGTAGTTGAAAATTCCCTTCCTAATTAAAAAAATGTTATCCTGATCTCGTATTTTGTATTCCTTTTAGCAGAGTCAAATGTCTATTTTTTCAATATTATTTTGAAGGGGTGGGGTTGGATTTTGTGTATACAAGTGGTGCAACTCACCCTGATGATAATTTAAGAATACAACTCCAGATCTAAGTGAAGTTTGAAATATTAAGCACACAGAGAGAATTTAACAAGTTTATTTCTCAATTCACTGAATTTGCAATGTAACCATAGACCTACAATGACCACCCTGTTACCTTTAGACCTTGCCTCCTTCAGAGAAAAAAAGGCATATATGGGGATGCTTGGAAGAGTTGCCCCTAAGCAAAACTGGTTGTATTTCTGATATCTGTATCACATCTACCAATCTGTTCCAGTATTTGACTGGGCCTCCTTTGGCCTCCTTTAATCAGCATTACCATAAAAGAGTCCACCAAAAAGGGAGAGTGAATGGAATATTTGGTCACATTGCTTTTGATAAAGGAAGGTGAAAAGAGATCGAAATAGAACCAAGATGCACAATCTTCATTTCATTTGATGGCTGCAGGTAGTCTGGGGACAACAATGCTGTAGTGGTTCAAGAGGATATCTGATCCCCAAACCCACCTTGAGGGCATCCTCTTGTCTTTGCAAAACAGGTGGATTGTTTCGGTCAAAAGTTCATGCCATGCAGAAGCTCTTCTTTGTGGGTTGAGCATAAAGGCATTCCTTTTCAGCGGTGTCGACAAAGAGTCCTAAGGTGCACCTCAGATGTTTTGATCCTGTGCATTACCATGTCCTCCTCCACCTGGCAATATGTGAACCTCAGGTGAAATGTGATTCCCTAATTTGATAGACTCCTGTTTACCATGGGTTCTTCCAGTCATACTTTCCATAGAATGAAGGCAATTTTGCCCTACAAGCTTGGGGGAGGAGGGCAGAGCAGCAGTCTCTAAGTGGTTCTTCTCTGTTCTATACACATTATCCCTTTGTCTTAAGTAGCCACTGTGTGAAATACTGTATTTGGGGCTTGTGGGTCCTGGTCGGGCTTTTGGAGGGCTCGAATCATACAGTAGTTGACCTTCATCATCAGTGTCAGCGTCAATATATTTATGTATCCCGGCATCGTGGAAGTTGAAAACTACCGCAGCCTGTTTCTCAGGTGATTTTGTGGGAGTTCTAGCACTTGCAGTAGTGTAGACAGAGGTTTCTGGACTCATTAAAGACCTGTCAGAGTGCCCAGAACTATCTGTAGCAGCACCAGTTCCTCCCCGGTTCTTGAGAGTATCTGGATATATTCTTAGGACACTTGATGCTGCTGACCCTGCAGCATCCTCTTCCATAAAGTTAACCTTCAAAGATCTTAGTTTGAGAGGATTGGTGACTTTTATGGAGCTCCTTGGGCTCTCTATGAAAAAGGTAGAGCAATGTCCACTTTCTAGATGTGGCTTTATCTCCATAAATTTGGCTCCACTTCCATCTGGCCGATATGGATCTGGAAGTGGATTCTTCCCACCTTTGCTAGGCAATGCAGTTAACGGGCTATGGGAATACCTCCCAGAGTCGGGGAAATCTGTAGCACAGCTTATATAACTGTCAATGCTTGACATGCTCCTCATATCAACTATTCCATCTGCCCGAGTGGTCAGCAAAGGGACCATAGGGCCAGGCATGGGCTCCATTTCTAATTCTTCTTTTTGCTTGCTGGGTTGACTTGACTCCTTCAAGTTGAGGTTGGGCTGTGAGTGAGCTTTTGCCATTTTGTTGTACATGTCCTCCAACTGTTGAACATTCAGATGCTGAGGACTGGAGGAAGATCGAGCCTTTTCCGGTGACCCTGGCTCTTTTGTTTCTAACGATTTGTTGGAGCTAGTTTCAGAAAGTGATCTCTTGGCCCATTTCCACTTGCTCGGTGATAAATGATTGTCTTGAACTTTGTCCTTTTTGCCTGCATTTTCTCCTTTCTTTTCCACAACTATGTCCATCAGTTCAACACTACGGGCAAAAGCATCCTTCATATTCATAGATACTATGCTCCCATTTCTTTTTGCTCTTTCAAGTGCTTCTCGGCGTTTGATAGCTTTTTCCTGTCTCTTCTGTTCTTTGTAGAACTCAGAAAAGTTATTTACAATGATTGGGATTGGGAGAGCAATCACTAAGACCCCTGCAATACAGCACAAACCACCAACAATCTTACCTAAGAGTGTTTTGGGATAGATATCTCCATAGCCCACTGTTGTCATGGTTATCGTTGCCCACCAGAAGGATGCTGGGATGCTTTTGAATTTTGTATCTTCCTCATCTTTTTCTGCAAAGAACACTAAGCTTGAAAAGATCATAATGCCCATGGCCAAAAACAAAATGAGCAACCCAAGCTCATTGTAGCTTCTTCTCAAGGTAAACCCCAGGGACTGCAAACCAGTGGAGTGCCTGGCGAGCTTCAGAATGCGTAGTATCCTCATGATACGAAATATTTGGACCACCCTGCGCACGTTCTGGAACTGAAGCACACTTTTGTTTGATTCCGTGAGGAAGATGGTGATGTAATAGGGCAAGATGGCTAGCAGGTCAATAGCATTCAGTGGACCTTTGAAGAACTTCCACTTCTTAGGAGAAGACAGAAAGCGTAGCAGATATTCCATCGTAAACCATGCAATGCACACTGCCTCCACGTGGGCTAGCTGGGGATTATCTGTGGCATTTCCATACTCATCTTCGCCTTGGAGTTCAGGAAGTGTGTTCAGAGACAAGGCAATGGTCGAGAGGACGATGAACATTATGGAAATGATTGCCAGAATCTGCAGAGAGAACAGAAAGTGGTTAGTATTATGGAATGGAATAGATATGAAGCATCAAGTCCATGACTTTTCCTCTGACAAAATGGCTTTACTTTCATAAGAAAAAACATAAGGCAATAAACATGTAATCAAGGATGAAATCACAGTGTTACACTGTAATCTGTTCTAAATTAATACCGTTGAATGGTTGTAAGCACATCATCTCTACATTACGTGCCAAAGGAGACATTCTTTTGCTTAGGAAGGGAAGCTGAGATGGCTAGAGAGCTATAACAGAGTCCCAGTACTTAGCAGCAGCTTGTAGTCCGAACAGGAGGCGTCTCGTTCTGAAATTATGTTATGAAGCAGTCCACGTACTGAAACCACAAGTTGATAATATCACTATTTTCTTTCTATTTGTCTCTACTTATGTAGAAACAGTGTTTGCACATTTATTTAGAAGGATTTGTTTTTGTCTGTTCCTCTTACAGCCCCTTACACCTGTTAAAAATACTGCAGTAGTATAATCAGATCAGGTAAAGAATGGATCACAGCAGCAGAATAAAGCAACTGTATAAAATAATATAGAAATGCTAAACATCATAAGCAAAGATCCATGATATCAAATTATCATCTAACCCAATAGGTTGGGAACAGGAAAATGTACAATAGCAGATGAAAAACAGTAACTGAAGGGGTCAAATGAACCCCAATAACCTCTAGGCAGACACCAGAAAAACCATTTCTCTTGTTCCAGCCAATCATCACCAAATCTCAATATTTGGATGCTAGTATGGGAGGAGACATACCTATAGGAATCCAGGACACAAATTATTTTGAACTTTACCTGCAAACAATACCTGCAAATAACTGAGAATTCAAAAGAGGAAGATATAGTGGTTTCCATGCTTTCTGTTTCTTAACCTACGCTCCTACCATTTTGCCATTGCTTTATAGCAATGGTTAGATGTTTACCCCACAATTCTGTTACTGTTGTTGAACTACACTCATGAGAGTTGTGACATAATGCTCAGAGGCTCTTCCTACTACACTTTTGATTGACGGAGGGCTCTTACAATTCATCTGACCAAGTGGACAATAGATTTTGTAGTTTGACATTAGATACTTCATTGGGCTACTGCCAAAAGGTGTTCACTCTTAATGATATTGCTGTCCTGGAATGCAACCCAATATACACAGGCAGGGTTCCAGGAACACAGGAGAACAGCTGCTTCCAAGACTGCTTTTCTCCTCACTGGACAGTTCCAACCAATTGAGTGAAGCTATCCCTGACTGAATTTTTGAGACTCCTAGTAATGTGTTAGTACTGCATGAAGTAACGTAGTGAAAATCTTTTATACACATCTTTTATACATATATATTTTATATATAAAATTTATACATAAGGGGTCAGACACACAAGATACAGAAAGTTATTTGTCTGTATAAAGCACATGTGTGGTTCCCTCATGCTTGACCAGGGAATCTACCAGGCACAGTGAAATGGAAATAATTGTATCTAAAGCAATCAACAGTACTACTAACTCTGCTATTCACTGGAGAGTTGTTTCTGGCAGCACTTATTTTTTTAGTGGTGGTGAAAGTAGTTACCATTGCATGGCACCAAGTAGTTCACCAAAATAATACTTTAGGAACACTCTGGAATCTGCTTATGCTACACTCCTTAATTTTCATACATAAATCTATATACAGTATCTAAAAAGAGAAGATCTGACTGACTATTGACTCATCAATGCCCATGCCCAAATACTTGGACTTAGAAAGCTGAAATTTTCCACGCAGCTTGCCTATATGACGTAGACAAGGAATAAGGCTGGGCTTCTCAAAAATTCCCATGGGAAAGGGAATAAAGAGGATTTATATTTTCCCTTTTGCCCTATTCCCTTAACTATAAAATGGCCGACGAGGCATTCCTAGGTGGCCATCTTGACTCCTGCTGTGAGGTGAGCCACCCAATTGGAAGGGCCTGGTTTCGATCTGGAAATTCAGATTAACCCACCAGTCGGCAATAGAGGCACTGCTCATTGGAAAGTGGATCAGCAGCAGGGCCAAAAACACATATCAAGGCTCTCTTTTAAGGAAGGGGAATGGGGAGGAGGCCTTCTTCTGGCAGGTGGGAGGGCCATCAGCAAACCAACTTCTAAGTGCGCGCAGCAGCAGGCAACAGCTAGTTAAATATATATTTAAGATGCTCATATGCTGTTTATATACTGTACAGATTGCTACAGTGTTTTTTTTTTAATTTAAGGAACATGGCTTTAAATGTCAAAGGAGACATTGAAAAGAAACACTCCTAAAACGCCCCCTTGCATTCTTTTTCCTATGTTTTGAGGAGGGCACTAACATGGCTGGATAACTCAGTGAGTTAGCTATCTGTCTACAGTGCTAGAGATTGGGAGTTCAATTCCCCACTGTGCTTCTAGAGATGAGCCAGCCTATGTAGACATGGGCAGACTGCACAGTCCCAGGGGACCCCCCAGAAGAAGAGAATGGTGAACCACTTCTGTAAACCCTCTACCTGAAAAACCCTGGAAAGACTCATGCTAAGGTGACCTTGATTTGACAGCACATTATGGTGGTGGTGGTGGTGGTGGTGATGGGACCCCAACGTTGTTGGGATGAATACAGGGAAATAGTTTACCTCTAAAGACAACAAGGGCATTTTCTGAACAGTTTTAAAGGGGTAATGCTGGGGATCTGGGAAGTAACCATATGAAGCCAATGGGTCATATTTTGCCCATCCCTGAAGTAAATACACAAAAGCTGAATATAAAGAAATGAATACTCAAAACCTTTCATGACTAGGATATGATGGTTAGTGTGGGTTGTTTTCAAGTTGTTTGGCCATGTTCTGGAGGTTTTCCTTCTCAGTGTTCTAGAATCTCTAGCTCCCTGCGCTCCTGCCCTCTGAAGATGCTGGCACAATGCCAGGAAGGAAAACCTCCAGAAAACAAACAATCCAAAAAACCCACAAGAACCATAAAGAAATGAATTGCCCCTCATAAAGGAGCACCAGATTCAATTTTAATGGCATGATGCATAAGCATAATTACTGTACAATCTCTATTAATAAAGAGGTAACAGAGGAAAGTTGTCCATGCCGCAAGTAAGTTCACCCCTGTGTGACTGGTCAATAGGTAACACCAATAGACCAATCACACAGAGGTGCACTTACTTGCAGCACAGACTTGAGCACCCGGCCAGAGTTGGGGGAGGGGGGAAGGCCGCCGCATCCGCCACACTGGAGGCGGTGAGGCGCCCGGCCTGAGTTGCAGGGGGGGCACTGAGGGGGGCCTGGGCAGTAGCCGCCATGCCTGCCTTCTGGCAGGCTACACTACTAGTAATAAAATAATGTGTTACCCAACATACTAGTGGTGGGTTTTTTTATGTTTTTGGTTATTTTTAAAACTTTAAAAGACTAGGAATGGTGATTTGGTTTTTTTTTTTAATCAGGAGCTGTATCCCATGGGAAAAAAAGTGGAGAGCAATGCCTGGATCCAAACATGCAGTGGGCACATGCTGATCTGCCCTGTTTTATTTTCCTTTGGTCCAGGGAGGTGCATCTGGAGGTGACCCATATACTCAAAGCAGGCAGGCTGACACTTTTTTGAGCCCTCTAAATTTCAGTGCCCTGAGTCAAACCCCAAGTCACCCAGTCCCAGAGGCATCGCTGGGTGCGGGGTGGTGGAGTTGGAAGCACCATGGACAGCACCATACATTTGCATAGACTAGCTGCCCATGGTGCTTCCCCCTCCCAGGTATGCCCTGCAGTCACCCTGCCCTAGTTAATTGCTGGATGCAATTTATTTATTCGATATACGGCATATACCACCCATCTGAACCGATGTTCACACAATTAAAAGACATGGGAGTGTGGAGGTGCGAATAAAGACTTCTTTTTTGTTGGCAATAAAAGCCAACCAGAAAACCCAAAACCTCTGTTTTGACTCATCTGCTTCAATGTTTGCCCTGATCTTGAGTCTGAATCCCAATTGCCACAGCTAAAAAAAACCCCCGCACAACATGCTAAAGGCCATGCACTGTTCTCCAGCTGTGAAGACAATTCATGTCAAGGTGTTGTCCTCTTAACAGCAAAAATATGTCACTTCTAAAAGTTTGCTATACCCAGCTGATTTGCTTGCTCATTTTATTTTTGTTTTGTTTTTTTCCTTACAGAACATTGTATAAAACATTTCTTTTGGTGTTCGGCGGCTTTTGGATGGCTTAGTTCAATCAACAATGTGCCAAGAGAGATTGAAATAAGCGAAAAGTAATTAAGTAAAAACTATTAGCCTGATTGCTGGAGAAGCTTTTTTCCTGAATATGAATGGAAATAATTGACTTCGCCCAAAGAAAGGTGGAGGACGAATCATAACATTATTACCATCTGCTACGCTGTGCATTTTTTGGTCCTTCAAAACTGGAAGAAAACAGCAGTGTTATCAAACACTTCAGAGCAAAGTTATAATTATGTGTGCTGGGAGGCGAAATACAGTTCCTGATGTGATGCTAGTCGGCCAGATTGTGCGAAAACAACAACAGCATGCTGATGATATTCACCACGCAAAAACACCAAACAACAGCCCATGTTCAAAACAATCCCCCCCCATCAGAGGCGTTTTTCTTTTTCTTGAGAAACCTCATCTTAAGTATAAAGTACAGCTATAAACCAATGAGCATTATCTTTCTTTAACTTTGAATTATGTTGCAGAGCCATAGGTTGCGGATGTTGCAACCATGAATATTCCCCTTAAAATTCCCCTCGCCAAACTCCCCAGAGCCAAAATTTAACTCTTTCTTTCACCCCAGTGAGGATGTAGGCAGGAATGTGCAGACACCAATAAAGCAAGCAAAACAAAGTGTTCTGCTTATATAAGGCCCTACAGTACTTAAAGCACTCTCTGAGTGGTTTACAATTTAGTTATGTAGGCTACACATTGCCTCCCACCTTATTTTACTGATCTCAGGAGGATGGAAAGTCAACTTTGAGCTGGCTAGTTGGGGAATTTAACCCCAGGTCATGAGCGCTGTTTTTGCTGTAGTTCAGCGTTTTAACCATTGTGCCATGAGGCTCCTCTCCAATCCCTACCACCTCGTGCCTCATCTTTTGATCCTAGTAGTTGGACTTCAGATTGTATATAAAATTATTGAAGGAGGCCAATTTGGAAGGGTCACAGACTTTTACATTTCTCAAAAGGGGGTAGGGCTTTTAACTCTTACAGACACTGGAAGGCAAGAGACGCCTGATTACAAACAACTATGGGAACAATTCAGGGGAAGAGCATATGTTTCGTATGGATAAGGTCTCACACCCACTAATTCCTCAGACACTTTGAATATGCAAGGCAAAATGCCTGTGTGTGACTTTCTTCTGTGTGAAAAGGAGAAACCCTGCCCTCTCTATTTCCTCCTGCATTCAATATTTCTTCAATTTAAAAGTAAAAAAAATCATATTTAGATAATTAGAATCATTTTAAAATAAAAGAATAAAATCTTCATCATTGAGAAGATTTGTGCATATTACAATGAATGTGGCTATACAATCCTGAGTGCACTTGAGACATTGTGATCTGCAGACACCTAGTCAAATCGTTGCATTAGTCCTTGGTTTGCGTCAAAAAAGGAAAACATCAACTAGATTTTGAAGCTAATAAAGCTAATCAGTACATTTTTTTACCTTCTCTTTCTCCAGTGGCAATCTTTTTTAGTTTGAATTTTCATGGTAGTACAAGGCAGGGGTTGGTCTGCTGAGAATTGTATTTGCTATGGAATATTAATGAAGTAAGGTGCATGGACATAGCTGCAAGTTATGTGTCTGGACAAAATAAGAACTCTTAGAGAAGATTATTCTGAAAGGGCGGTGCTAGTAGGACAAATTCTCCAATTCCTTGTATCAGTGTCAATGTCCAGAATTTTTTTTTTGGCTAATGAGACTGACAATTATTGTTCACTTGGAATGAATTCTGTCATCTGCCTTGTTGCACAACAATCCAACAAGGTAGGCTTACTGGTACATTTTCCACTATGAGAAGTGGGAACTGTGGGAGGGAAATTATAAGTTGGTCAAGACCATACATACGTGTTTGTCTACATTGACTGGCTTCAACTTTGCAGAGTTAAGAGTCTTTCCCAGCTCTATCTGGGCATGCGTGGGGTTGCCACTTCCAACCAGGAAAGAGCCTGCCGATGCATAATTTGACAATCTCCAATCAGGAGCTGAGCAGGGACCGATATCATCCCACCTCAGCTCCTGTTGGAGACTGTCAAATAATGCATCGGCTGGCTCCTTCTGGGTTGGAAGAGCCCCACGAAAAGGTAGGTTACTGGCTCTTGTGGGCTGAAATGGGTGGGGCAGTTCTGCACTCAATTCGGTTCAGAACCTTACAAAACCCACTTTGTTTTGTCGGAGCCCATCTCTACAGACTATTTTGAGATACATGACTGAAGGAAATTCCTGCCCCTGTAGTGACTCCATGGTCTATTATCCTTCATAGATACAGGCATTGAACTCTGTCCATAAGGATGCTCAGATCAGCTGGGTGCATCTGTTCCCAGCCAAAAGAAAAAAGATAAGTACAGTAATACAAAAACACAGTTAAGTACATATTTGGCAACGAGGACCCTGATATGATGAGATAATTGGGATCAGGCTGTAAAACGCTTGTCTTTTCAGATTTCAATACATAGCAACCTGGGGGCTTTGAGTGGGCTGGTGGTGATTCAGATCAGACTACAACACAGGGAAAAGGTGGGTGATTATGCCATTTTCCCACTGAAAATTGGCCATCACAATTTCAGTTTGTGTTCCAAGGGAAAAATCGTGCGCATAGCTTATACACTGCTTCGAAGCAACTTGCTAAAAATGTCATTGTTCTTACTTCAGTGCTATAAGGGCCAAAGAAGTTCTTGCAGAATGGTAATATTCTTTAGATTTTAACATGAGTAATGCTTGGAAAAGATTACTCATTAGTGCTTATGTGCCTTATATAAAGTGGCTGCTGATGGTAGCTTATGTTCTGTTTTTTTTAAACTGAAGAAAATAGGGCTTTTTATTCTACCAAAGAACCTTTTTTTTACTACAGACCAGAATGTGTGGGAAGCAGCTACCCACACTTGTTGTAATACCTAGAGCATCCTGTTAGCACAGTAATGAGACATTCTAGACACTAGAGAAAATAAAAGCATCTGCTTCTTACATTTCCTTGGAATCAAGTGCAGATGTTGGCACTTTATTTTCTGAAAAGTGCTTTTTGCATTCCTGATTGGTTCTCTGCAGCCAGACTGTCTCATCAGACATCTCTGATGTCGTTTTGCATGCAGGCAAAGACCTTTCCCTTCAGGCAAGCTTTTCCTGAGTAATGTGCCTAGTACTTTATGTGATTCTTAATTAGCCTAGTTGCATCACAGCTTCGATTGAAGTTGTAGAATACTTGTACTCATTACTATTTTTTACTGGTTATCTGATTGTTCCTATTCTTGAGCCCATTTTATTATTTTTTCTGTTTCTTTTATTGTTCTTATCACTAGTATTGTATTGGAAATGACGTTATGCTACCTCTCGTCATTCACTGTTATTATGTTGGAATATTATATTAATTGTTTCTCATGAACTGTGATTTACTCACTACCATCAAATTATACTGTGCTCCAATACTGTAAGCTG
>JAIOUR010223601.1:0-10042 GCA_020711275.1 Calotes versicolor
CACGGTGGGGAGGGAGGAAGACCACCGTGAGAACCCCCCATCTTTCCCCCTCTCCCCTCCCCATGCAAGTCAGGCCGGTCAGGCGCCGCGGGCGTCTGTGCCTCAAGGAAGTTCTCCCCTGTATGAACCAAGCACACAGGGGTGAACTTCCTTTCAACACGGACACCCTCCCACTACCGCTTTATTAATAGAGATAAAGGTGGCCAGACATAGGTAACAATTTAAGGATTCTGGACTAAAACAGTACTGAGCTTCAAAAATATAACAGGATGAACATAATCTGATAAACTCATTTTGGTGTATCCCAATACAATCACAATCAATTACCACTTGTAACTGATTAAGCTACCTCATCAGCAACATATTGCTTCAAAGGTACTGATGTAAAGGTACCTCTCTCTCACACACACACAGTGTGTTTCTTGCAATAATTTTAGTGGGTTTTACCATTATTTTATGTCAGTCTGACTGATTGTAATTGTTTTACCTTGCCATGATCTTTGACTGGTGCAAGTCAAAGCACCACGGCAATAAATATTGTGCAATAAATATCTGTTATTATTTTTAAAACCCTCATCTAAATATGTTGTATAAACTGGTGTGGAGAAAGCACCTCGGTTTTCAGTGTTTTCTCCTTAGAGAAAACGTCTTAGAATCCTAAGAATATCTGCCTGCACATTAGTGAGTCCAAGGCTAATTTTTAAATTCAGCAATCAAAGATCCTATCCAGAGAGATCAAAAGCAGTCAGTTGCTGTTAAAGTAAAATGAGCATATAACAATCAATAAAGTCTACTTAATCCATCAAATTAGTTTACCATCAAAATGGCTAAAGAAAAGATGAAGTCAGTTGGGGCTCCACAACTTAAAGTGTCTTCATTCTTGGCCAGCCATGTGGACACAAAGAGCAAAATGCCAGACAAAAGATATTTCAGTTGAAATTGGGCAACTCCCTGAGACAGAATTTAAAGCCTGCCAATCAATAACTTGGAGAACATGACTGGGCGTCTTCCAGCTGATTTTTGCTAGCACGTACTTAGCGTAATAGTCTCACAGGGAGAGGTGAAGGATGAGAGTCTGCTCGCAAAAGGTAGCAATTGCTATTAGTATCTATGGTTGCCTGGCCATGCAAGGACATCTTTTCTCTTCATAGACATGCCCAAGCAGTACAGTCGGGGGCAGAAGTATCGTATCACAAGAAATGATGGCGTGGAACAGCCAAGTAAGCAATGTTTTCTGTGCGATAACGTTTCCCACAGAAAAAAGCATTAGAAAGCACTGAGGTAGCCCCTAGAGACATTAACACACCTAAAGATTTGTGAAAATTTAATGGTAGCTTTGCAACTGCTCTCATACACCAGTCCAGTATTCTCTTGGGTGCTTGTTTATACTTCTTAAGCTCCGCATCACACATACATTCTCTTCATCAATATTCTTGGTCTCAGTGTCTCAAGAACAGATCGATACATCAAAAGGGGGGAAAGTCATTAGACTGCTATGAGGGTTGGCTAGACCAGCCCCTTTAATGGACTCTTAACAGACCTTGCCAAGCACAGAGCATTAGTTCCACTCTTTGGAATCTCAAGCTGCATGAATAATGACAAAAAAGTCTCTTAAGGAAGCTCATCTTGGGCATTGTGCTCTTCCTGTGGCATACTAGAGAGGATGCGTTTATCTTGCACAAAACCCAAGAAGCAAGCCAATCCCTTGTTGATTGCTCATCTAGAGAAGGTCACTGGCCATATGGTGGAAAGCAGGAAATGCCGCACCTGAGATCTGCCCCAAATGTGCCGAAGGGAGAGAGGCTCAGGGGCTACTTCCAAGGCAAATTGTGTTTTCAAATGGCTCTTTCAGGCAACAATGGGGTATCTGTGTCTGTGGCTTGATAGCAGCTCCCATGACATCTGCAACTAGCTACGATAGCTTGGGAGGATCTTGTTCAACAATATCGGGAGGACCGTGCATCCCTCACTGCTGCATTTAAGTCTGTAAGCCCAAAGGAATTACTGTGAGGTACATGAACGCCTCCCATTAGCAAGGTCCAGAAAACTGCTGCAGTGTTTGAAGCAGGACAGCCATGGTATTTGGGTTACTACATAATTGCTAGCCTAACGCCCTGGTCACGACACCAAACTGAGGGCTGATCCACAATATACGGCCTGGGGTGATTTGGGGCATAATAACTATTTGTAAAGCTGAACCGTGGATGCGGTGGTTCAGTGGGCTAGGGTGCCGACTGCTGGCTGCAGTCAGCAAGGTTGGCGGTTCGAATCCCGGGTGCTGCACAGCAGAGTGAGCTCCTGCTGCTTGCCCCAGCTCCTGCCAACCTAGCAGTTCGAAAGCATTCAAATGCAAGTAGATAAATAGGTACCGCCGTAAAAAGCGGGAAGGTAACAGTGCTCCGTGTGCCATGCTCACCACATGTTCACGGACTTGCATGACATTGGCTTTTCGGCTTTCAAAAGGAGATGAGCACCGGCCCCTAGAGTTGGATACAACTTGCACACACGTGTGTGTGGGGACTTTACTTTTAAAGCTGAACCACAGTTGGACAGAAAAAGATCTGGAGGCCAAAAACATCTGGAGATCTACCTTTGGGCACCCCCGCCCTAACTGGTATATGTTCCCATGTTATGAATAAAATAAAATAAAATAAAACAAGTTAGTATTTGATTTTTTAAGCTAAAATTAGTTCATTAGGCTTTATTCTAGGTAAGCTTTATTGGATAAATTATTTTGCACAAAATCAGTCATCTACAAATGACTGCAAAGTGAGGCTCTCCAGATGTTCATGAACTACAACTCCCAGAAGACTTCACCACTAGCTGTGCCGGCAAGGTGTTCTGGGAGTTGCAGTCCAAGAACATCTGGAGGACCACACTTTGCCCACCCCTGATCTATAGCATTATGGTAAATGTTCAACTTTCTTTATATTCATTTCCTGCTTAGAATTTTCACCGGTCATGAATTCAAGCTAACAACTGCATTTTAGCCCTCAATCAGTGCAACATACCTAAAGGCAGAAAGCTCCTTGTAGCTGGGAAATCAGATGTAATTAAGGACTTTCCCTCCTGACAACCATAGCTAAGTTACTGGACAGTATCCACCCTGCGGGGGGAAAAGAACTATCTAAGCAGCTTTGCTTTGTTCAGAATCTACTTAGAGAAAATGAGGAGGCCTATCTTACAACAGAAGTTTCCCTTTTCAGCCATGTGCTAAAACAGCAGCTCATCTCCTCTCAGCTTTTGTTTTGTAGCCTGATAGCACATTCACTTGGCTTTAAGCTCTTAAGCCTCTTTATGACATCTATTCAAATAGAAATAAATGGTTACTGGGGTTTTGCTATTGATGGTTGAACTCCAGGAGGAGAAAGAGACTTCTAAATGCCACAAACCTCTAAATATCTTCTATTCAAGAAGACAGGAAATGCAGGTTACATTTCAAGAGGTGATGGTGAGGAAAGCCAAGTCGAGCCAAGTGTTCTGCTTATATGTCGCCCCAAAGTACTTCAAGCACTCTCTGGGCAGTTTACAATTTAATTATGCAGGCTACACATTGCTGTATTTAAATATATTCACAAAGGAAAAGATTTCTGGAACACATCATAAATCAAATGGGTGAGATTTCAGAGACAAAATTACAAATTCTAATACCAATGCAGGAGCACAGAAAATGGTTAGAAAGGTTATCATGTGTAGGGAAATGTGTTTTCTAAGAATCCCCACCTTTACTTTCGATGTCTGCAACTGCTTACTCTCCTAACAACATTGATTTGGTGAAAAGCATGCGCAAGATGCTCACTGATATGTCAGAAGCAGGAAATGAGGTTGTGGCGCATCAGTGCCCTTTTCCCTTCCCATTATTAACAAAGCCAAACATGTACAAAGTAACACCAATTACAGACTTCTTCAAGGAAGGAAACTGTTTCTTTATTTGTTCCAGTTCTAAAATTAATCTTTTGTGGCTACATAATTCTGCTCAATAGGGCTTAAGACATAATAGAAAGATGGCCAGGATTTGCAAATCTTTAGAATGCAAATGCAAGCTGCCTGCTTTGCCTACTGTACCTCATTCCTAATTTTGTTGACAGGAAACTATACAGAATATAAAGACACTTAAGAGAGGCATGTCCAAAGTTCGGCCCAAGGGCCAAATGCAGCCAGTTTTCAAATTTTGAGTGTTCAGCAGGCTCTTCTCCCTGCCGGCTCAGCCTGTCACTCATCCCAATGAGAAACTGAGTTTATTTCCCCTCAGAAAAAAAGGAGGGCAGGTGAGGGGTGGCAAAAAAGACCCTCCCACAGAGAAGGGGGAGGAAGGAGTCTTCCTGCACTCCCCTTTTAACCACTGTGAAGTGGTCGTGGTGCAGTGGCACCCTAGGTGGGCTTCCCCTCACTCCTCCCCTCAACAATTCTCTTTGGGGAGGGGGCAGCACGGCTCCTTTCTTTCTGAGGAGGGGGTTACATCTATGCGCAGACACTCCCCTCCCCAATGCCGGGCACTGCCCTCTCCGGAAAGAGGTTTTGCCTCAGCCAGAGGAGGTTGTGAGCAGCGTTGGCCCCCACACATTTTCACCTCACCAAATCTGGCCCTCCTTGCAAAATGTCTGGACACCCCTGACTTAAGAGGACTGCTGCACGGGATAATGGTTACGGCATGCCAATTGGGTTCAGTTTCAATTCACTCAGTTTTCTGTGCTCCCCAGCTTCAAAGCCATCGTCCACCAGGAGGCAAAGGAGCAGCAAAAAAGCACACATCAAGGTGGGCTTATGAAAGAATTCCCAGCCAAGCTAAACAGGCCCGCCTAGTGGCAATTCTTGTTCATTACAGGGAATTTTCTTAAGGGCTCAGAAAGGCCTTTCTTCTCAAATTTGGAAGGGATGTCTGAAGTAATTTTGAATAATGAGTACTATTAAGAGATGCTGTGATGCATACCTTCAAAATGCCATCTGAGGAAACAAGAGCCTTGAGATGCTGGCCTTACATAAAAATGTATATCACTCAGAAACATAATGACTACTGTAATGCACTCTATGTGGGTCTACCAAGGGGAAGTCTCAGGAAACTCCAACAGGTTCAATATTCAGCAGCCAGATTGCTGACGGGGGATGGTAACGGGGAGAACACAACATCTTGTTAAAGCAACTCCACTGGCTGTCAATCAGCTGCTGGGCACAATTCAAAAGGCTGGTTTTAACCTATCAAGCCCTAAATGGCCCCGGGTTCAAATTACCTCAAAGACTGTATTTCTCAATATGAGCCTGCTCAGGCATTAAGGTCCTCAGGAGAGGCCTTTCTCTCGGTCCCACCATCTTCAAAAGCACGTCTAGTGAGAACACAAGCAAGGTGATCATCTGTTGCTTTGGGACTCCCTCCCACAGGGGGGGCAGAGGCCCCATCTCTGATGTCTTTCCACAAGCGGACAAAGACTTTTCTCTTCAGGCAAGCTTTCCCCAAGTATGTGATTTTAATTAGGCTGGTTGCATCACTAATTTGACTGAAGACTGTATAACCACTTGTAACACACACACACACGATTTTATTATCCTTTTACCATTTCTCATTGTTCTTAGCACTCATATTGTTTGTTGTCTTTGAACTTAATGTGGTCACTACCATCAATCTTGTATGTGTCCTCCAATGCTGTAAGCCAACTTGAGCAAAAATTGTTAAATAAAATAAAATAAAATAAAATAAAATAAAATAAATAAATAAATAAATACAGGAATTCCCAGCACTGGCATAATTTATCATCCCTGTAAACCAGGGGCCCCCAACCACTGGGCTGTAGCCCAGTACTGGCCTATGGGCTGTCAGGCACTGGGATGCAGAGCCTGCAAAGTTGGAGACAGGGCTGGGTGGGAAACAGCAGGAGGGAAGAGTCTGGTGGGGATGTGCTTGGACGTGTGACTGGCGCACTGGGCCGCGAGCATCTGGAAAAATAATCTGCCAAGCCATGGACCCAAAAAGGTTGGAGGCCACTGCTGTAAGCCACTCCTCTGTCAAGTTCCCAGTGAATGTTGAGCAACTTCTGCCAATCTGCATCTAAGCCACACGGTTACCTGCTGACTTAATTCCTACAGAATTCTTACCCCTTGTTAGATCACAACTTTATGTGATGAAGGGGACTGACTGCATCAGTGAAACTGAGAGCACTGCCATCAAGAGGCTAGAATCCATTATGAGCTGTGGCTCCGAACATAGACAGTTTGGGGTATAATACAAGGTCTGACCAAACAATATCAGACTCCTCAGAAAACCTATCAATGCCGAATCTATGCTCCAACTACTGATGCTGACAAAGATTAAATGGAAATCAGTTATCAGCAAATATCCAAAAGGACACTGATCAGACATCAAAGCAGGACAGGCTGATAATCATAGGTGACTGGGACACAAAAATAGGGTACAAAGCAGAACCAAATGCCATTGGAAAATTTAGCTTAGGGGACAGAACTGAAGCAGGAGAATAAATCAAGAGTTCTGTGAAGTCAACCATCTGTTTCTTGCAAATATACGTTTCAAACAACCAAACAGACAGCTGTAAATCACGAGAAGATCAATCGAGAAATCAAAGGGATCATATAGTCGGAAGCAGGAGACAGAGAAGCTGTATTGTCAAAACAAGAACAGGAGCAGATTGTGTTACTCATGTCAGAGATGAGGAAATGAGAGCAAATTGAATCTTCATGACCAACTTGATATAGAGAAATTTTACTGCTTTTTTGGTGAAGCAAATTAACTTCTTTTCAATGTAGAAAGTCTGGACTTATTTCTGTTTAAAAAGGTGCTTTGGTGGATGCTGCTTACCATCAATTAGAGCTTGGGTGGCTTCATCATAAGGAGGCATCTTTTCCGATTCTTCCTCTACTGCCTTGACATCAGGTGATGGCTTGGGTGGAGGGACCTGAAGGGACGCCAAGAAAGTCACCCACATCTTAGACCAGTGGTCCCCAAACTCAGCCCTTTAAGGCTTCTTGGACTGCAAGTCCCAGAAGCCCTTGCCACCACAGCTAATGGTGAAGGCTTCTGGGAGTTTTAGTCCAAGAAGCCTTAAAGGGCTGAGTTTGGGAACTACTGGACTAGACCATAACCATGCACACCCATGGGAGGGAGGAATAGGAAAAAACACAGACAAGCCAGATGCTGAGAGACAAAGGAGGCTGCCATAGATACACTGAGTGACCAGGAACCTTCCAAGGCAGGATAATAAAATAAGATACAAGAGTACATGCTGGAATTTTAGAAGAGGAAGTGGTGTTAGTCTGTGGTAGAGTATTTCACACCTGGCAATGTCTTGTTTAATACAGTATTCAGATCTTTTGCACTGGAGCTTTGCACTGTAAAAAGTGAGTAGGTGTCAATACCAGACCGCTTCACAAAATTTGTAATGTATGTCTACTAAACAACTACTGTGTATTTTGGGGCCATATATAAATGTAGAAACATTTGGTATGTCAAATCCCTCTTGCATCTGAGGAAGTGGCCTTGATCCACGAGAACTCACATTAATGGTTTAAAATATCGCAGTGGATCTTTAAGATGACAGAATGCTTTCATCTGTTTCTGCCTGACAGACACGAACAATTAGTGCACAATTCACAAACAAAGCATACCTGTTTTAATATCAATGTCATAATCTTTTAAATATTGCTGTTCTAACATATAACAATATTAGCAGGTTTAAAGAGATGTAGGTACTGTATTTATATTCAACACATCCCATAATAACTAGTAAACAATGAGTACTCTTTCCTTGTACTGCCCATAAATGACCTCTCACTACAAATATTGTGTAAGAAAGTAAAAATGGGAGGATTCTGCATTTGAAGTATTTGGATTTTTCGCACACAGTCAACATTACTCAAGTGAAACAAAGCAAAGCATCCTTTTAGTTTGCATGGATATCAGAAAGGACACAAATGCGAATGATGAATGACTGAGAATCTTTCCTTGGTTTGGTTTTCCTGTTAAAAAGACTGCGGAACTATGACCAAGACTTGTGGAACATTTAGTGCAGGAGAAGAACTAAGTGAAGCCAAAGGTTTTGATCTTTCATCCAGTTCCAAACACCAGGTTCCTGATTAACATTTGGAACAAGATGAATACCTGCACTCTCTGGCAAAAGAGATGGATGGATCATTTATGAGATCGCTAGAACTCTGTTCATTAGGATTTAATATCCCACAGCGTTCTAGGATTGAGGCAGCAAACAAGCATCCAGCTGAATATACTTGCAAAGAGTTCATTAAAATAATCAGGTTCAGAAGGACTGAAGAGAAAAAAAAACACCACAAAATTGGAAAGAGAATTGTATTTCCCACTCCATCTAAAGCATAACCAGTCCAACAGGGGAACATATGCTTGTCCCTTTCCTATGATAGTACACAGCACATCTAGATCCAGCAAAACTTTCATTTGAATGACTATGGAGAATAGAACCAGAGATTCTATTCTACACAAGCATGATTCTGCATAGAGATTATACACACAATTTTCTGAGATTATACACACAATTTTCAATCTTACAGGGAAAGAAAGGAATAAATTATTCATCAAAACTGAGAACACAGATGTGTACGGTGTTAAATGATTTAGAGAGAGCACGTCTGGGTAAGCAACATGGTTCTGCATGCAGAACCTCAATTAGGAATAAAATTAAATTTAGTACAACTCAGTTTAGTACCTTCATCTCATCAATACTATCTTCATCAACTTCTTCCTCTTCATCATCTTCTTCACCATAGTCCTCCTCAGAAGGCAACTGGTCCATAGGGACATCTGGTGGGTTACTGGACTCCTCCTCTACTGGGGTCTTTAATGGAGACTCCTCCTCAGTCAAACTCTGGAGAAGACCAAGGTTGGCCCAATCAATTCTTGTTCATATTCCCTCCACGCTGACATTCTGGGGCATACTGCTGTTATTACCAGACATTACTGAAGCCTTCATAAGTAAGGGAGCAAAACTTTAACAATTAAGTATATCTCGCTCACATTTGTTTGGCCTTGTGTGTGAAAAGATTCAGATTTACAGGTCCTCCTCATTTCAGAATCTATTCTGAAGAGAAGTTCAAATAAACTGGCTCACTTTGGTCACATTAGCTATTTTTTTGAGCGTTTCAAGACTTCCTACCTAGCCTGGATAGTGTGCAAGGCTCAAAGCGCACAATCAGTGAAATGCAGGTTTGAAGCCAAGCTGAATGTTGAACCTAGGTTTAAAAGACTTGCCCATGGTTTTGCTTCATGCATTCTTTGGGTTTTAAGTATGTAGTCAAGAGTGGTGAAAAAGTGGAGATCACTGAGGCTTTCTTGTCTAGTGGAACAGACCTCTTAGGGGGAATTGCAGGAGCACCAATGAAGATTCTCACATTGTGCAAAGAAGAAGCTAATCCTTATTCTCAATAATTGCATCACAATAACACAAACAAGCTTGATCATCTCTAGAACAGAAGAAAAGAATTAATCTGCAAGATTAATGGCATTCTGATCCTGCCACTATGTCTTCCTAGCAGGGTGGATAATCCTAGTCTACCTACTATTGTACTGGAGGAAATAAATACAGCAAAGGAATCTGCCACAATTAAAATAAAATATATGTATTTTTTCCACCAGTATTTTTGAAGACCGCATTTGTCTAGGATGTCACTATGGACTGCTTTTTCAGGGTGACCCCTCCCCCCATCCTTTTGGAAATAAAAAAAAAAGAAGGAATCTTGTGCCACTTTAAAAACAAACCTGTGTGTAATACAATGGATCGATTTTTAAAGTCCTCCAAGACTCTGATATAGCAGCAGAGCAAAAAGACACCCAACTACTTGGAGTCCAAGATTCGCAGTTAGAACTCCATGAAAAACTGTCCTTTTCTACATCTTATAGTATGCAGAAATTGCTGCCCTCCCAATGTTTTGGGTGGCAGCTTCTACAAGTTCTATACAGCATGGCTAATGATCAGGAGCAGGGATGGCGAACCTGTAGCTCTCCAGATGTTTTGGACAGCAACTCCCAGAAGCCCTCTCCAGCAGAGCTAGTTGAGAAGGCTTCTGGGAG
>JAIOUR010224710.1:0-2500 GCA_020711275.1 Calotes versicolor
GGTGAGAACACAACACAGGGCTTTCTCTGTGGCTGCTCCCAAACTTTGGAACTCCCTCCCACAAGAGGCCCGACATGCTCCATCCCTGATGACCTTCCGCAAGCAGGCAAAGACCTGCCTCTTCAAACAAGCTTTTCCTGAGTAATGGACCCAATATGGGGATTGGTATTAGGCTAGTTCAACTCTGTTCTGACTACTGTTATAAAACTACTGTAACTGATTCTTTTACTGTCTCTCTGAACATGCTACCTCTTATCTATTGTCATTATCTTTTGAATTATTGTATAAAGTGTATCGAAAGCATCGTGTTGTACCAACTACCATAAATTTTGTATGTTGTCCTCTAATGTTGTAAGCCGCCTTGGGTCCTTTCTGAGGAGAAAGGCGGGTTAAAAATATGTTAAATAAATAAATAAATAAATACCCTGCAGAAGGCAGGTCTTCTCTGTAGTAGTGGTGGTCACAGATGAGGGGATGAGAGCTAGTGATCCAAAACAAAACTAGCATGATGCCAGTGTGATATCTTCTCAGACTGCAGGGGGGTTAACCTTATGCCACGGCACACTGAGTCTAAATTAGACTTCTGAGATGTTGCTCCTGAGTAACAAATTGGGCCTGTCTCTGGAAGGAATATGGGAATCATGGGAAGCTACTTTCCACACTTTCTAGTGTGTGGTAAAATAATGGTAGAAGCAACCCCAAGTTGCTCTGAGCAGTGTAGGGCCCTTGTTTCTTTGTAAAAGCAGACCCAAAGCCAGATATCAACGACCTCACAGATTCAAGATGTCTGTTAGCAAGCAGTGCAAAGTAATTATTACCTGCTTCTCCCTCATTCCCAAATCAACATTTTAGGCATTTGTTGTACTAGATCTAAAAAATAATGTTGCTGTCCATCATAAACAAAAAACAACCAAGAACAGCTTTGTCCCATATTGCACCCAAAATATATACACATGGAATTCTACCTGTGAAATGTACCTCAATATGTATGAGGAACCAGCCATGTGCATCAGATTGCAATTAGATTTCCATATGTGCATAAATATCAAATACAGTAGTGAACTTTATTTTTTCATATATTACTTCCAAGTTCTGAGCATGAGTATAAAATAATTTCCCCTTACAGCACATATAGTACTTTTGTGTCATCATTGTACAGTGTTTGCAGCATAATATGACATGTGTGAAGTGTTACTGGGCCAGATAAGACCTTCAGATATTCCTGGTAAAATGTTTAAAGCATAATGGAGCTTAAAGGCTTTTTCAATTTAAACTAATTCTATTAAAACAATGGACTGATTTTGTGAATTTTAATCTATTCCAACTAGCCTAATGTTTCTATCCCCATCTGGAGATATCTGGGTAGTCTTTCTTATTGTCTTTTGGAAAGGGAGAAACTATAAAGGCTGAGCATTCTCTCTAAACATCAGTATCTAAATACAGAGCCACACAAAACCTAGGGAACAATGCTATATAAGGACTAATTTTGATCCTGAAGGTATGACATAGCCATTATGGTGTGAATCCATTAAAATGTTTGTCTTCCATCAGGGCTGTAGCTGTGGGGGGGGGGGAGAGATGGGGGGATAGCACCCTGGACAGCACCATACATTTGCATAGACTTGCATGCAAATGTATGGTGCTGTCCAGGGTGTTATCCCCCTCATCCCCCACTTAGCTACGGCCCTGTCTTCCATAATCTGTTAGATCTTGAAACCAATAGAGTGACCACTATTACATCTTGGGGCAGCATGGTTTAACAATGTCATTTGTAAGCTGCTTTGAACACTGTTTTATTGAAAAGATGGGGTATAAATGTAATCCTATATATAATGTGGTTTTTAATGTGTCCATTGCCATTGCTATGCAAATTAGGTGGTGTAACAATTGTTACATCATCCAATTTGCATATTGACAGTGAGGGATGGGACTCCTCTCCCCTGGTCTCCCATCATCCTCAGTGTCCCCTCAGGGAGCAGAGAAGAAAGGCAGGGAAGGATGGTATATGGCAGGGCCGTAGCGAAGGGGGGGGGGGGAATATGGAGGATCAGCACCACGGACAGTGCCATGCATTCCCATAGACTTCAATGCAAATCTATGGTGCTGACCATGGTGCTGATCCTCCATATCCCCCCCCTTCGCTACTGCCCTGGTATATGGGGATGATGTGGAATGTAGTCCCTCCTCTCCTCTAGATTCAAATATTGGGAGTGGGGTATCTATACCATCTTTATCAACATGATGCATGTTGAGGAGCCTCATGGCACAGTGCTGAACTGCAGCAAAAACTGTGCTCATGACCTGGGGTTCAATTCCCAGGCTAGTTGGCTCAAAGTTGACTCAGCATTCCATCCTTTCGAGTACAGTAAAATGAGTACCCAATACACATTGCTGGGGGGCAATGTGTATCCTGCATTATTAAAATATGTAAACTGCTCAAAGAGCGCTTTAAGTGTTATAGAGCGGTATATAAACTGAGCACTTTGATTTTTATTTTTTT
>JAIOUR010224710.1:7500-10028 GCA_020711275.1 Calotes versicolor
TTTGCAGAGTTGGCCAAGAGATATAGATCAACTGCAGCAGTTTCAGATTTACTGCTGCAAAATTAAGCTGCAGTGTTTAGGGTATCCTGAAGTATTCACAGCTTGTTTTCTAGTTCAGCTCGAAGCTGCAGGGCTTTCTAATCACTGTGATAAAATTACAACTGACACTTAACTATAGCACATCATATGAAATGTAATATCAAACTATGAAATCTGGCCATCTCTTCCCCCCCCACCCCCCCTTGCCCTCAAGCTACCCACAGACTCGTATTAAATCTTCTTTAGCAGAATCACATTATGCACAGCAGAGACTCGAAACAGGCATTCCCCAGCACAAGGCAGCACAGGCTGGAAACAGGCATTCCATCAAAATGAAATGAATAAAGACAGACCTAGCCAAAACGGGGCTTATGCCTCCACAAATCTGCTATGCTGCAAATCCAACCTACAACTCCTCTGTTTTTTGCAGTCAAGAGGCCATATGAGAATGCCCACTGAAATGCCATTAGGTCAAAATCTTGTCACTTAGAGGAGTGGCAATTGTGGTAGCTAGAGTGAGGAAAGCCCAGCATCCCTGATTATGATGCAAAATGGCATAATTTCAATGCCTCTGATAGGGATAACCGATCAAGGCTATTTTCCAAACAGACTGATGTAATATTACCATGAGATGCAAATACCACCCAGAGTAGGCTTTTGTTTAGATGGCTGCAGTATATAATTCAAATAAATAAATAAATAAATAAATAAATAAATAAATAAATAAATAAATAAATAAATAAATAAATAAATAAATAAATAAATAAATAAATAAATAAATAAATAAATAAATAGGATGAGCTCGAACTGTTAACATAGGAAGGTAAAGAAGACTTTACTGGGACCTGGTGGGATGAGAACTGCTAATGAAAATGTAATAATTTAAAGGTACACTCTATTCAAAAGATATGTAGCCAATATGGGTGTGTGTGCCATGATACAGTACATGAAAAATAATCCACACATGCAAGGAGATCTGTGACATTGAGCGTGGAAAAATCATAAGCAGTAACTTCATTGTGGTGTGTTGTAGGATCTCCTCCTAGATCAGATTACGAAACATGCAAAGAGGTATTCACATAAATAATCGGGGCCTTTACCAACAAGGTAGACCTAGTTTAGAAAGTGTAGCTAATGGAAATTATTATGGGGATTTGTTAGCATGTGAAAATGGAAAATTGAGTGTAGTACAACACACACAGGATTTTAAGAAAATTGATTTCAATAGGCTTAGTGAAGAATCAGGTGAGTTTAGGGAAACCTTTAGAGATGGGCATTTCATTTCATCAGGGTGTGCCTGACAAAACAAAACATGCCCCCGCCAGCTGGCCCCCATCACCTCAATCCTCCCCTCAGCGCAAACCACCCATTCACATTCCTCTGTTTACTGAGATGGAAGTACAGAGCAAACCATGAAGCATTTTCCTGAATGTCATTTTACATTCTCCTGGCTGAATCAGACAAGGAGGTGTGATATGCAGGTCCTTATACAGCTCCTGACTGACTTAAACTCCAAAAAAATCCTGGTTAGCACAACTAGTAGATGAAGGCCTTTTGGAGTTTTAGTCCAAGATCTGGGGACCCAAGGTTTTGAACCATTGCTCTACTTAGAAAACACTACATGGGTTTGTCATCAGTTGGAATTGACTATATGGTGCAAAAACGTGGAGTAGAAGGAAATTGCATAACCATTTCTTCTGCTTTAATAGGCTCCAAGACCATGCAACAGGGAATAGGATCGAGACATAGGGGAGCCTCTTATGCAATCTCCCTTGTGCCTTGTATTTAGGCAACAGGATACAAACCATAGTTCTTTCTGACAAATTTCCATGTGTGGGTGGAGGATGGAAAAGGTTAGCAAGTCCTTTTCAAGAAAGGAGTGACATTCTCATGCATCTTTAGTGGTTGTATGTCATTTTATGCCAATGCTGGTCTTCCAGAAGCTGGGATCACTAGTAATACTGGCACAGTGTTGTGGCTGCCTGTTGTGGTGCTGTGTGGCATGGGAGCAAATGTGTGTTACATCAGCCCATTCAAAGCCAAATGTGGATTGCTCCAATAAAGTTCCTTAGAATGTGAGGAGGGGCACTAAATGCTGCAAAGTAACAGGCAAATAATTGTGTTAGGAGCATCCAAAGAAAACATAGGTTTTAAATGGTCCTTGCAATATCTAATGAGCTGTTATTTATTGGCATGCATGCAAATAATCACAGACCCCTGAAACAATAACAGCAAAGTAATCAGATCCCTCCTCCTTCCTTTCTTTAATAATGAAAAAGCTGCCAATATCTCTTTCCAATGGATGCTGATTGAGTAAAACCTATATGAAACAATAAATTGTATGTTGTAGTATACATGGCAATTGCAGTCTAGATACTAAAATGCCAGACAAACAGAAGTCGATAGCCTCCAACCTGAGCATGAATTTTGTCAGCTTCCAATTATTATCTTGCTTGTGGGGAAGATCAAGTAATAATTGAGGTTCCTGG
>JAIOUR010226930.1:0-10022 GCA_020711275.1 Calotes versicolor
TTGAATCTTCCAAATCCAGCTGTCCTGTTTTAATGTGACTGAGCATTTAAACAACTGTCAGCAAACACCCCCATCACAATCCCCTGACTCCAGCTTTTGTTTTCCAAGGCAAAGGGTCCTTCTGTTAGGCTTGTTAGTTGATATCTTTGGACTACTTGAGACGAATTAATGGCTGTGCGTTGCCGGGTCCCAGGTGTGCTTTCTGAAAGGTGTGTCTTAGCGGAGCGATAATTGCTCAGTTTTGGCCAATGTAATTTCATGCCCCTTAAAAAAAAAAACAGCAGAGAAATAAAGTGTGATGCTACTGAGCTCTTAAGATGTAGAAGTCTCTGGCTTTGCATACAGGGGTACCTCTACTTACGAACTTAATTTGTACATGGATGATGGTCTTAACGAGTTGGTTGCAAGTCGAAGCACCATTTCCCATGCACTGAAACAATATTAATCTGTATGAGCAGATTTTTTGATCATAGGTAGAGGCATTGTTCCCCATAGAAGCAAAGGTGGAGTTTGTATACATAGGCATAGCTCCCCATGGGAACTAATGGGAAAGCAGTTAATCCATCTGCTTTTGGCAGGGGAAGATGGACTACCTGACAGTCTCTCTCCAAAGCTAACCTTGGGGGAAAGGAGCTACAGAGAAGCAGCCTCTTCACTGAACAACAGTTAGCTGAAGAAAAAAGTGAAAACAATTAAAATTTTGTGCCCCTTTTTGGTTGTATGTCAAAATTGTGGTTGTAAGTCGAGGAAATGGGATGTTAAGTGGAATACCAGCAAGTTTATTGGCACAAGTTTAAGAATGGGCGATACCTCTTATTGGACCATTCAAAAAATTCAAACGGATCACAAGCTTTCAAGAGAAACTTTCTCCTTCTTCAAGCTAAGCAACACCACTTCAGAGAGAGCACAAAAATGTAGACAAGAGGCCAAAAATTGCTGGTAGGTGTCTGTGAAGGGGTAATATCAGTTGGAATTTTTACACAAAAGACCAGAAGGTCTGCCAATTACTCTGTACCCCAAATATGTATACCTGCCCCCCCTGTACACTCATATTGCCTGGTTTGGAACACAACATTTCTCTTAGGCTACTGTCCTGTTTATTGACTTTATTGACAGGCAGTAGAAGCATGCTCCCTGTACCAGGAGCCGGGAACTAGTAGTAATGGCCCTCTTAGAGATGGGTATGAAATGCTATTTTGTCATTTCTTTCCCTAATGAATCGGTTCACCATGAACAAAATTGATCAAGGCGATTCAGTTCATCTTCGAAACAAACCACCATTTTTTTAAAAAATTGCCGGATTGGTTGGGGAGGGAGCTTTCACTCTGTCCTACCCTCCTTCACCGCTTACTGCTCACTTCCCTCTGCATTGGGCTTACCTCCCCACCCGATTGGGTGGGAAGATAAGCCTGGTGCTGAGGGGAGGGGGAGCTTGCAAGCTCCCAAAGGTGTGTTCATTTCATTTTTGAACCAAGCCCCTGTTAAAATTAGGTTCAAAACAAACTGAACCAGACCTTCCTCTAAACCAGGCCGAACCACTATTTTTGCAGTTCGTGTCCATCTCTAGGCCCTCTATGCTTTGGGATTGCATCTCCCATAATGTCTCAGCATTTCTTGTTCCCAGGGGGATAATGAGAACTGGAGCTCAGAAGCCTCTGAGGAGACACTGTAGCCCTCCCCTCCATACTGGCCACTTGTACAGTGCTGCAAGCAAATACTATAAAACTGGAAGTTAGTTAAGCTTGGGGTTTGACTAACCATTTTAGTCCTGTTCCTCTTAGAACATGGGTGCATTTTGTTGAAGGTATAATCTGCTTTTCTACAGTAGCATTCCTCCTATCATCTCTTAGGTGCCTTGTACACAGGAACAACTTTGTATGGTATTGATTGTATCCTTACACTTAGATTGGGACCCATTTAAACATGAAACATGTCATCACCCCTCCTAAAATCTCTTAGTTCTTTTGTCTGAAAATTTCCAGTAAATTTATTATGGCCTAAGGGTGAGCTGAAGTCCCTTGAGTGACATTACATCAAGTCTATTCCTTTCCTGTCTTTCAAAATTACTGATAGGGTGTTTTGTTTTTCTTTCATATGCAGGTGGGATAAATCAGAAAATGGTTGCCAAAAATAAAAGCTTCTCCCTTGCCTTTTGTCTCCTTAACATAAAACAGGAATACCTCTGTTTACAAATTTAATTCGTTTTCCAGGATGCTTCTTATTGCGAAAAAATTCTTAGACCGAAACTCCATAGGAATGCATTGGGGAAACTTGCTTTAGATTGTGAAAAAAAATGTAAACTGAAAAAATCCATAGGGATTTTTTTTAAACCGAGGCTTTATTTCCATTAGACTTTATTTCTTAAACTGAGGTACTACTGTGTCATTGTGAAGAAGAGACTATAGTTGGGATATTCTCTATTTTGTGCATATTCAGTAGAAATTACGTAGCCAGAAAGAGAAATGCATCAGTTAAACCCTGTACTAGTGTAGGGCCACTCAGTGATGTGCAGTTCGTTAGGGAATCCATTGCCTTGTGCATAAAATAGCATTAACACGGAAGGTACACAGGTGGTGTGTGCTGAGTAGCACAGAAACTCTTATCAGCCCCACACCCAACGGTGTGTGCAAACTGCAGACAGATTAAAATCCAGTGTCTGGAGGCCTTTCAGTAGATGGAAAAGGCTCTCTGCTTCCTGTTGCTGGCAACAATAAAAGTGCCATTTGTTTTCTAAGAACATTCTCCCGGATTAATTTCTTCGAAATTAAATTTCTCTGTGGGAGGGATGGAGGCCATGTGTCCCTCCAGAGGGTGGATGGAGACTCCTCTCTGCTCTTAACATGGAGGAGCTCAGGAGCTACTGTTTTGTGCATTTCTCAAGTTTTGTACGTGGCAGCCTGTTCTTAAGGTGATGAGATTCACCTCTCTTCCCTGCTCCAGTCCTATGGCTACAGCGCTGAAATTTGGCTTGTGTTCTGTTCTCTAGCTCACGGTTAACGAAGCAGCTGCTCAGTTGTGTGTAAAGGATAATGCGCTCTTGACCCGAAGGGATGAGCTCTTTGCGCTGGCGCGGCAAATCTCTCGAGAAGTCACATACAAGTACACTTACCGGACCACCAAGTAAGCAACACTCTTTTAAAAAAGCAACCAAATTGCTTTCATGGGGTTGATCATGAGCTATTAGAAATCTGTTTCCATACTTGCTGCTTTGTTGTCAGGGCTTGATTCATATGTATGACTAACCGTAGGCGTGGTGGTGGAGAGGCATGGAAACCTGAGCATTTCCCACAACACCTATATCGCTACACCTGTGACACAGTAATGTGTTGGCATGTGTCACAGAATCTGCCATCACTTTTTGAGGCAGGGGGACACAGCAGAGTACTTGTACACTGAGCCACATTATACTGCCCATTGCATGTATGGGTGCTCGGAATGTTGTATTTCCACAGCATCAAACACCCTCCACAAGGGGCACAACTAAGGGGGGGGGACAAGCACCATGGACAGCGCCAGTGTTCCCATAGACTTCAATGCAATGTAGGTTGCTGTCCATGGTGCTTGTCCCCCCCCCAGTTACGCCCCTGCCCCCCACGCTGTTACACAAGAGTGGGCTTGTTGAAAACCAGGGGTGTCCAAAGTGCATCCCTCCAGACGTTCTTAGACTGCAACTCCCAGAAGCCTCCACCACTAGCTGTGCTGGCAAGGGCGTCTGGGTGTTGCAGTCCAAGAACATCTGGAGGGACGCACTTCGGACACCCTGCCCTGTTATAGACCAAATGAATATGGAAAGATTGAAGAGTTTTAACCTGACGGAGTGGATAAAAATATAACTTGTCAGTAATGGAAATGCTCGTTTTATTCCTAGAGGGAATTTTAATACAATGTTATCTTAAAACATGTAACCCAAGGCAATGTATAGCCGTCCACAATTTTCATGACCCCTCACTTGTCTAGGATTTTTCGGAGGTACCACCCAACAGTATCTGGAGATGAGTTACTTATCCCTATGGGAACATCACCCCACAATCTCCTGATAGTACAGTCCAATCAGGGTGGATTTGATTGAAATGATAATTATTTAAATCATGATACAAATCATTAGCAAAAAAGGTTTTGGTTTAATTATAGGGGGGTTGCCAAAAAAAACCCCTGCACTCTTGCTTGCTATATGCTTAGTACATATTTTTTTGGTAGAGGTTTTTTGTCGTTTCTCCAGTTATTGTCTATTCATTAACATTTTCGGGATCTTAAAAAAGTGAGCACTTCTTGTACAACACAGAGTTAAAGAGAGATAATAGATAAAGTGCCATATAATTAGACCATAAGAAAAGTGTTTGTAAAACTGTCTTATAATTCATATCACTGTATCTCTATCATAAGAAAGAATTTTTCCAACTATTTTTTTAAAAAAATACTTTAAATATCTGTTATAATTCTTTTTAATCTCCTAGGTCTAAATGTGGAGAAAGGGATGAGCTGTCACCAAAGAGAATTAAAATAGAGGTACTGTACCTTAGCTTTTTCTGTATGGCTGTAACTCCTGACATTTTGAATTGTGTAATAGCGAAAAACATTATTAAGATATAAATGAGAGGATGTCTGTGTGTGTGTGTGTGCGTGTGTGTGTGTTTCATGCTACTTAATGCTGTTGTTTTTTTAATGTGTATGCATGCACTTTCCCTGGTTGATAACTTTATTTAAAATTCATTTTAATGTGTATTTGTTCTTGTAAAGTTGGGGGGACTGTTTTGATTGCTTCTCTGTGTGTGTCATGGGAGGATGGGGCATGTGACTATGCCAATGTCCCACTGGGTTGTTGTTAAGATTGTTGTTGTTGCTTTGGCACAGTTTGGGGCATTTCTCTGTTCTTGGTATTGTGGTATCTGCAGTTGTTGTAGCGAGTGGGTATCTGAGGATGAATTTCCTTTCATATTTGTTATTGTTTACTTTTGAACTAAACTGATTCTATGTTGCCTTATCTGTGTGTGTGTGTAGTTTTTTAGGCTTTTGGTGTTTCATAAAACACAAATGGAGACACGTGAAACCAATTTCCAGGAAAAAACATTTCCTTGAAATTAAATGAAAGAAATAAAAGAAGGAAATAAAAAAATAATAATTCAAAAGACATCCACAAGGAAACCCAAAGTGAAAAATATACCTTTTTATAAACTATATATCATTCTTGGCTAAAATCTCTTACAATGCAGTGGACTCTGACTTAAATGTAATGCATTTTAGCAAGATTCAGTAGAAGGCAACCAATGAGCATTATTTGAACTGTGAGAAAAGACTGGTGGGGTTGGCTGCTTGGAGAATAAAACTGGCTCAAAGTTCAAGGTGAAACACCTCCCCCCCCCCCCCCCAAAAAAAAACCCTCTATATAAAAATATGTATGTCTGACCAATTTTGTGTTTGAGGAGTGCAGCATGGGCAGGGCAGCTATGCCTGTCCACATGTTTCTGATCCATGGTCATATAATCTATCTTAATTGTTATGCTGTATAGGGCTATTGAGAGTTCTAAGCCCCAAACATCTGGAGAGGCTCAGTGGGTTGCCCGTACTTTGCATCCTGTACACTAGAAACCCTTGCAGGTCTAGATCTTTCTACTAAGTGACAATAGAATTTTAGGTACATAGGTCGTCTTTTGCACATACATGACTTGACCTTCATTATCATGAATGAAAAGTTGGGGAGGGAAACCTTTGGATATCAGAGACCTTCTCCCTGAAGGAATGCTAAGCTTGAGACACAGCTGGGCAGGGAGAGGTTGCCTGCAAGAGCAACAAATGTCTTCCTCAATTTTTTTGATAGCAAAACTCAAATCAACTTATTATTTCAGTACAAGACCTGTAGAGGAAATACCAATGTTCCACTTTCAAACACTGAATTCATTTGTACAGAATTTTTTCTCCCCCTCAGGGATGAAACAGAGTAGCCTTACATCTGATATCTTTCTATCATATGGATCCTATTTAGCTCTTGTTTCAGTCAAGGAAATTACTGCCATGTTACATAAACATTTTTCTAGCATTGCTTCCTGACCTTTCATTCAGCTGTTACAGTTCATTATATCCTCTGTACCTTTGTTTAGGTTCGCTGTGACAATTTTCCGCCTGTTAGAATTAGTGTTCAGGCACAATGCTACACAGAGCATCCTGAGCTTTCTCCCTTTGTGTCACCAGAGAAACTGACCAGGAATCCCCAAATATATGTGAGCCAGGGATTATAGTAGATAAGAGTGGAACCTTATACAGTGGTACCTCAACTTACAACCGGCTTGACTTACAACCATTTCAAGTTACAACCAACAGTGGTTGCAAAAAAATTCCCTTGACTTACAACCACAATTTTAATATACAACAAAAAAAGCACAACATTTTAACTGTCTTCACTTTTTCCCCCCCTCAGCTAACTGTTGGTCAGCAAAGAGGCTGCTTCTCTGTAGCTCCTTCGTCCCCATGGTTAGCTTTGGAGAGAGACTGCCTGGTATTTTAGGTTAAAATATATATCCTCCCATCATCCCCTGCCAAAAACAGATGGATTAACTATGTTGCATTAGTTCCTATGGAGAACTATGCTTATGCATACAAACTCCACCTTTGCTTCTATGGGGAACGATCCTTCTACCTATGACTAAAAAAACTGCTCATACGGGATTAATATTATGTCAGTGCATTCCTATAGGAAATGATACTTCGACTTACAACCAACTTGAGCTAAGACATGTAAGCTAAGACATGTTGAGCTAATTCATGTAAGAATTAAGTTCGTAAGTAAAGGTACCACTGTAATTCATTTCCCAAGGTTCTTCATACCTCGAAAAAATAATAAACCGAGGCATTCCATAGGGAATTCTTGAGTTACTTCATGGTTGGATGATTGCATACTACTGCATGGTTGCATGCATACATGCATGGTTACATGGTTGCATAATACTGTGCATGTGCAGTAGTGCTCTGTGCAACCAGGAAGTGGTTGCAGAGTGCGATGCCTCGGTATTTGTAAACTGAACATTTCATTAATCGGGGCATTTGCAAACCGAGGTATCGCTATTTGTGCCAGGAATTGTTGACCAAATGCATACATTATCAGTCCAGAACATTTTGATTCAGCATTGTTTAAATTAAATGAAATGGTGCTTTGAAACTGCTACTATGTCATTTAAGCATGTGATTTGGCTGTATTTTTTTAATGGCTCACTCAATGAGCTCTGGTTCAATCCTCAGATATTCTGTGTGGCAGGTATTCCATTTGTTACCCTTTTGAAATCTGGTTTCTTGATAGCTACAAAAATAAGGACCAAGTACAGCAACCATGTGTGTCTTCATTTATTTATTTTTCAAAATAGAACTGGATGTTTTTCTTGAAGAGAGTTTAGGATTTAGGATGTGTGCCCACTTAGTGGGATATTGGCAATGCAGAATCAATCACCTACCATTTTAGGATTGGAGGGTGCTTGGGTGACAACTAAGTTAGCAGTAAGCAAGTTTCAGGCTCTGGGGTCTGTTTGACCAGGTAAAAATTAACTGGTTTTTTTTTTAACCTATTAGGAACATGGAGGTTGAAATATGGGCAATTAATACCAATGCAGCCATGGTAGAGATGGTTTTAACAACCCCACCCCCCAACTCTTGTTAATTTTTGAGACAAGAACCTTTGGAAAACAATCGAAAACCAGCCACAGCTAGGGTGCTGCCTCTGTTCTACCCGTTATATTAGACAGATCAACAGTGGAACAATATGTTATGCTGTACCTGAAGTGTCCAGGGCAAGTACGCCTGTATAGCTGTTTCTCCTCACAACCATAATACTTTTGATTAGGTGCTACTGTTAAGATTCATAGCATATCTAATGGTTTATTCCCTTTGAACAGCAGTTCCATCATGCTCTGTAACAAATGTAAGAAGCGACACAGCTATCTCCTTTTCAAACTTTCCTTTCAGTCAGTCGGTGGGAAAGTTTACTCTACATCAGGGGTGCCAAATAGGTAGATCGCGATCTACCAGTAGATCACAAAGGTAGTGGGTAGATCGCAGCCAGCCTCTCTACCCCGTTCCCCAGTCAGTGGAGGAGGGTCCTTATCTGGTTCGGCATGTCTCAGTGTATTGTATGAAAGTTTATGTTATTGTATGTTTGTATATGAAGTATAAAGTGTTAGTGCAAGCTGTTGAGCCGGAGGGAAATTCCATGCATGGTAGAACTCCATGTATGGCCAATAAATAAATTCCAATTTCAATTATCTATCGAATTCCTGAGCCCACCCTCTTCCTCCCAGGCCTGGAGAATGGAGGAGGGCTCTCGGCCATTGTGCTACTGCCCTCAGCCTCTTCCTCCCTGGTCGAGGCTGCAGAGGTGGGTTAACATAATTGAACCCGCCTTTCTCCTTGGAATGGATCCAAGGCAGCTTACAACACTGGAGGACAGTATACAAATTCTGCTGTATTGAGTACAGAACAGTTGTCAAGAAACAGTAGAGACAATATTCAAGCTAGGAACAATGGTTGAGGGGAGGTAACATTAGCATTATTAAATATACTATCTTAATGCTAAGAGCAGTAAGAGAATGCAATCTTGATGTTCATGCTGTCACTACATTCAATAGTACTTCGAGTTACGACCATTCCGAGTTACGACCTTCCCTCATGTACAGATTATGGTTGTAATTTGATGTACCACTGTAGTGAACAGGAACAAAAAGACTTCCAAGCTACAAAACTGATCATTGTGTATTTGAGGATCAAAGTTTTTGAGCACATTTAAGCTTTGGGCCCTCTGTGAGGAATTCCATAGTCTGTGTGGTTTAAAAACAGGCAAAGAATAAAAGGATACATGTGTTCCGAGCACTGGTTTATACCTCACAAAAGTCAGGTCGATTTTCACATCTTTAAAGGAGGAAGGGATTGTTTGGTGTCCCCCCCCCCAATAAAAACAATTTCGTTTTGACTTTCTATCTCCTATGCGTAATATATTTGCCTTTCCTGAAGAAATTTTATCCCTCTTTTCTTCTCACCCAAAGGCTAGTATCTGTCCAGGGGGCAGATCGGGGGAGGGGATATTTCTTCCTCGCCCCCAAAATGCCTGGGCAACTCTCTAGAGCTCCACAGAAATGGATGCTCAACAGTGACATTTTGATCTTTTTAGGCATTTCAATGTCCTTTTATTTTTCACAAGGGAATGATAGCCTTGGGAAGGTTGTGAGATGTTTTTTTCAGTATAACCTCAGTCCCCCCTCCCTTTCCCCTTCTCCCTCCCTCTCCCCCCCCCCTCAATGTCAAGCAAGAAAGCTCCTCAGGAGATCTGTGTGGGCAAACCTATCGGCCTCCTCATTTTCACTAGCCACAGTGGTAAGCTTTGCCTCTGTGGGAGTGGAGGGCCTTTGCCTTAATGATGCAGGGCACGGGGCGGGGTTGGCTCAAAAAAAATTACATCTAATTACCTGTGCACAGTGCTGGCTGCCCGCCCCCATTCGACTTTCCCTTTCCATTCTGGTGGAGTGGGTGGGTAAACCGTGGGCGGAAAGTGTTTGAAGCCGAGGAGGGGGTGGAGAGGTTGGGAATCCAGGAAAATGACAAGCAGAGTGAGTGGGAGAAGGAACGAAGCGGATTCGACTTGGATCGGGGAGTAATTATCAATGAGCCGTTGTGAGGACCCCCCCTCCCCGATTGAATTCTGAAATTAGGCAACCGAAAAGGGAAGAAAGGGTGGTGGTGGGGAACCACAGGGGAGGAAGTGCACTGTTCGGGACAGAAACCCCCACCTTCCCCAAGCAGGCTGCCTTGTTCTGCCGAGAGGTCCTTTGGTGTCTGCGGCGGCAGTAGTGCACAAAGCCCGGAGCCTGGCTGTGCTGGAGAGGCCCCCCGGGGGTGGCAGGGACAATGCAAGGCCCTGGCTGCTTAGTGAGGCAAGGCAGGGCACGACAAGGCAGGGGCCTTTACTAGCCTCCTGAAGAGTTCCCTTTCCAAAAGCACTGTTGGCAGTTGGGAGGAGAGAGGAAGAGGAGTGTGTATGTGCGTGTGTG